>JANRMT010062823.1:25850033-25868766 GCA_026402145.1 Polypterus bichir lapradei | reverse complement strand
ATAGATAGATAGATAGATAGATAGATAGATAGATAGATAGATAGATGTGAATGCTTCTATATTTAATAGGCAGGTGTAGAGTTTTGAAGGGCACTATATGATCGAGAGATTTAGGATAATAAACAGGCATGAAAGGTGCCACATAATAGATGGGTATAGGAGACATTTAAATATAGACACAGTGATATCTGTGAAAGGCGCTATATTATAGATAGGTAGGTGTGAAGGGCACTATATAACAGATGTATATGAATAGCACCATGTAACATGTGCGTACTTAGTGATTTATTCAACAGGCCCACACATGTATGTTGATAAGAATGGCTCTATAAAATAGGCAGAGTAATTGATTTGAAAGGCGCTATACATCAGACAGTCACTGCTAGGGGAGGCCCATCACTTTGAGACCCTCTTATTGAGTCCAGTGGCCCCCTCAATCAGCTGCCCAGTGTGCTGCTGGTCCACTCACTTTTCTTCTTCAGCCCACCATACTCCTCCTCCTCCTCCTTTCCCTCAGATTTGTCTTCTCGATGTCCTCGCCACCCTCATGCCAGGGGGCCTTGGAGTGCCACTTGGGCCTTTTTTGATGTTGGGATGCCAATCAAGAGGCACAGGAAGAGGGCGGGCTCAGTGATGGTGACAAATGCACCAGGAACAAAAGGGGCGGCCAGCAGAAGAGCAGGGGGCCGCTCCACACGTTTACTTTGCAAGGAGCAAATATTGAAGGAGCCATGAAAATCAGGTGGCAGCAGCACAGACACTGGGGTCCCGGAGAACGATGGCAGCTCATTTGCTTTAGTGTCAGCCAGCCATCCATCACATCCTGTTTACCAATACGAGGACTTCACGTGTCAAGATGCCAGAAGAAGCCCCCTTAAAGGAGACCAGGCGAGTCTGTAATTAGGAGGGAGGATCACAGGGAGGAGCAGTAAGGTGGGCAGGACAGGGCCTGAGCGACTGGGCAGCTCCACTGGCATCCTGTGAATCTACTCCCCTTGGCACCCTGCTGCGTGACTCCCCCTATTGAACTTGTGGACCTCAGACTCATTGGAGCCCCGATGAGAGACGTCCTTCTAAGAAGACCCAGCCAAAGAGTTAAGAATCCAGCTTGGCACTCCACCTTCAGCCCACTTTAGCGTAGCCAGATCTATGAATGGGAGGGAAGCCCCTAAATCCTCAAAAAGAGGACCCCAAGATGAAAACATGTTCCTGTCATAACTCAAAGGTTTTATTTAAAAAAGAAGCCGACAATCAAAAGCGAAAAGGGCAGCTGATGGGTCAGCAAAACGAGTCTCTGAGCCTGGAGAAGGCAACAACTACAGACATTTATAAGCAGCAGTGCCCACAGTCCAGTGGGCCCATGAGGGGCACAAACTCTGAGCCCTAAATATAGAAACGATGAGGACGGTTGTCATGACGTCAGAACCCCGCCTTACAAGGCTCCACCCACTGCACACGAGACTCTGTTCTGTGCTCAAGAGTTCCAAAGCGCTCGAGTAACAACCGCTTCCAGAAATGGCCACTAGAGGGGGAAATCCTGTGAAAACCCCAGCTGGTGCCACAAAGGGCAATCTTTAGAAATAACAGATTTGTTTTGAAACAAGCACCAGGTACTCAGTGACGCTCCAAAGAGCACAAGGGGCACAGCAGTGGGAGTCAAAACCCAAACGCAAATCCAGCAAAAGAAGTCAAACAACAAAGCGGCAGTGAAAAAAAAAAACAGAAATTCAGAGAAAAACCAAAAAGGGCAGAACATCGCAGTAGAAAACTCACCAACTCTCAGGGGCACTCAAATGAACCACAAAGGACTGTGGGCTGTCCCCAACTTTACAGGGCTGAAGGTGGTCCCTTGATGGTGATGGGCAGCTGCCCCCCTTGACATGAGGAACAGGATAAAAGACACCAACACATGAAGAAAGTAACCAATCAAAACACAAACACAAAAACAGGCTTCCGAAATGACATTTGAACCTCAGCCAGGGCAGGAAATGCTGGAGTAAATATAACATAAGCAGCCCCCCACACACACCACAAGGGGCGGCTTCCAGACACCCCACCCTCCTCCAAAATGTCCTAAAGTAACACCATAACCTGGTGGGGACATGAAGAGAAGGACACTAGAGCCAGGTGTGACAGGTGAGGTAAGAGGACCCCCTCTTGGTGGTCCCAACAGGGCAGATGAGGTAAGAAGACCCCTCTTGGTGGTCCCAGCAGGGCTGCAGACAGCTGGGCACCTCCTGGCATGGTGACAGGGTTGAAGGTCACAAGCCCAGAGGTGAGTTTTTAGTTTTTTATACGCTCCTGTAGTGTCCCTGAAGTCCTTGGCTGTAACTCACCTGTGTCCCCTCCTGAGGTCACAGGCAGAAACTCGGCAGATCCTCCCCCTGACGGACTCAACGGGGCTGATAAGACAAGAAGACCACCTGAGTGGTGGCGAGGACTGGACAGGCAGCAGTAGGTCCTCCCCTGGTCGGGATGCCTGGACTTTAACACTCACTTCACTTGGCTGTAGCCGTGCATTAGAGTGGACAAGGCACTATATAAATAATCAAAGAGCGTCGAGTGTCCCCACCTATTGTTCAAATCTGGAGTCAAGTTCATCCTGTCTGAAGTGTGCCTTCAAGTGTGGGCGGTCACTGCGTAAAGGCGCTATATAAAACCAAACAGTAGCAGGACCCGCCCCCTTGTGTGACGTCGCCTGGCAGCTTATGAAACAACTGTGGAGTAGTGACAAACGTTAAAGACCATGGGGTGGCGGGCACTAAGGAGCGGCACCAGTTTGTCACCCCTGACACCGAACGAGCCGCCGGTGCTCACATTGAAGGACCCCGGAGACTCACACCTGACCGAGCGCAGGTCACTCCGCTGAGCACTCTGGGCATCACACCTGGACTGAGTGCCCCTTCACTTTCACGCCCCCCAGCCTCCCTGCCACCACGGAGTTCGCAGTTGGGGGTCTCATCTTCTTAGTTCAGGTCACACAGATGTTGTTGTGCCCTCAAGGACAGTGACGTCCAAAATGCTTTGTGACGTCTAATAAAAGCGGCAGAAGTTTCTGGAAGCCCTCCAGAGCGTGCTGCGTACCCCCAGTCCAGTTCTCTTTGCCAGGGTCTCGGAGTCCACCGTCCGCTAACACGAGGGGTGGTACACGCCATGTGCCCGCGGGCGCTCCGCTCGGCTGATTGCCTTTTCATTTTGCGTGATGAAGTCGCGGGGCGGCTCGCCGTTTGCACTCCGCTGATTTATTGGCTCATTACGTTTATAATGAAAATATAATGGAAATGAGGGCTGAGCGTAAATTCACTTCTTAAATGAAGATCAGGACCTGACACGGGCGGCGGGCGGCGGGCAGCGGGCAGCGGGCGCGGACGAGGGAAGTTCATCACACCTGCTCAGGGCCATCAGAAAGCACCCGGCTGACAGCTGAGAGGAGGTGACAACGACCTCCGTGAGACATTTCAAATGTCCGACAAAGTCCTGCGGATTGAAAGACGCGCAGCTGGCGGTGCCCCCTGCTCTGTAAGGTGCACCAGGTGCCGTGCGGTTAGTCAGATGTGTGCACATACGACAGAGCTGACAACTGCGGTGGCGAGGGTGTCAAATTACACGAGTCGCAGCTGGTGACAAACTACGCGGGACGATTTCCCAGCACGGGTTCTCATTTCCAAAGATAGCTCATCCATTTTCTGACCGCTGATGATGCCCAGTCTGCCCTATCCAGATGTGACCAGTTCGGTTCAGACGCCCCTCTCCTCCGTTTGCTCGCTCGCTTGTGTCTGTGTTGTGCGTTTGAACTGCAGGCGGACTCTCATTGGCTGTTGAGCCGCCACGACGACCCTTTGGTTTGATGGGGGCAGGTGACGAACTGCTTGAGCTGAATCAATGGGGACGTCAGACTACTCGACTGTCCGCCAGGGGGCGCACACCACAGCTGCCCTCAGCCCACTATGATTATGCAAATGAAGAGTGAATGGCACCGATAAAGTCGAGAAAAAAAACAAAAAACTAATGAGCCACAAGGTGGCGACGCAGGTGGTGTGCCCCCTGGTGGTGGACCACAGAGCAGAAGACTGTGAGCTCACACTCTAGAAATGCGGACAACATGGAGCACGGCCCGAGACAGTGTGTCCTGTGAAAGGCGCTATATGCTCTACGGCCTCCGGGGAGCTGCTGGGCACTTCAACAGCACCGGGTCAAGGCTTGAAGCTGCCCGCCACTGCCACCTGCGTCACCAGTGATGCCCAGAGAGCCTGCCAGGCCGTGAGGTAGCAGTCGGACCACCACAACATGTGACGACATTAATGCTTTGTGGTAAAAGTGCTTCATAAGTGAAAGGTTCTCTAAGCATCAGCAGGGCAGCGAGACAATCAGTGGCCGGGGGGCGAGCTGTCCAGTAGGGGGCAGCACTGTACACGCCCACAACTGTCAATCAATCAAAGGTGAACCCCGAGAAGGACCCCCAGTGGGAAACTGAACCTGCGCCACCTCCTGTAGGATAACAAGCCAAACAGAGTCCACTTGCCGGTGGTCTTGGAGGGCTTGCGTTGTCAGAAAAAAAATGAAAAAAATTCCAATAAAGTTGGCGCTTCGCATGTTTTCCCAGGTTTTTTTTTTCCTTCAGCCCCCAGGGAGCTCCGCTCTGAGGTTTGATTTAGCTGGGAATTGGATCGAGGAGCCTCTCGCCACGGGGGTCTCTCTTCAGCAGTAATCAACTCTGACTCAAAGTAATAAAGCAGAAGGCGGCGAAGTCCGACGGGCACCGGCAGGCCAGGAGAGCCAAAGTGTCCGAGCGCCAAGGGAAGAAAATCTACGACAATAAGAAGAAGGAGGATATGGTGAGAGCTGGAAACGTAAAAGTTGGCCGAGACCGTGCTAAACAAACGAAACGGCCGCAAGGACGGCTCTGAGACCACCGCGAAGGGGCTTCAAGTAGAAATAGAGAGATAGGCATGAAAGGCACTATATAATTAATAGATAGATAGATAGAGAGATAGATAGATAGATCGATAGAGTGAAAGGTGCTATATAATAGATAGATAGATAGATAAACTGTATGTGAATTGCCACTGGCCCCTCCCCTCCATGACTGTTGCTATGCAACGCCTGTGGCTCAGACTTCTTCCAATGGAGGGGCACCGTCTGTAGGGGGAGCTCAAAAGGGTCTTTTTATTTTTTTTGAAGGTGGTCCACTGCAGAGAAGTTCACTTGGCTCAGGAGCCGTAAAGATTTTTTATTACTTGTATGTTTTGCATCTTCTGTGCTGCCATTTTGTTTTTCTAGTGGGTGCCACCTCTTTGGACGGGACGCCCTGTTGCTGGGTTTGCTGCATGGGGTGACGTCACCAGAGCAATGCTCTCATAGCCATCACTACGTGGGCAGCAGTGCCCAAGGTTACGGAGTCCTCCTAAAATGAACCCTTTGCCAACTGTTTTAATGTTGCACTGACTGGTGACACCAACATGGCATCACGTGCCCAAATGAGTCTGCTCTGCAGGACGTTGGCTTCCCCTCCACATTGGGTTCCCTCACTCCAGTCAGATGAGTCAAGCAGATCTTTCCGTGCAGGCGGGATGGTAGACCCTCTTTTGTTAGGATGGTCTCACCACAGCCATGCTACCCCCTCTCACAAATGACGATGAGGAGCAGATCAGATCTTCTTGGACGTCACCTGGGCCTCCCAGATGGAAGGCAGGGGTGTGGCTGTCATTTTTCATAGAAACTGCGTCAGCTGGGGACATCAACAAATAAGGGACAGCAGGTGTTTTTTCCCTTTAATCTGAGCTTATCTGGGTCAGGTAGAACAAAAGAAGTCTGACTCCATCATGACTTGATATATAGCGCCTTTCACCCCCCATTTCCATCCTGCCCTGTTTGGCACTACAGCCTTCTGGCTCATTGAGAGGATGAAGGAGGACCCTGAAGGTCTTGTGCTGTCACCCTATGGCCCTCCTGGCACATCCTGAATGGCGATCACATGCGCTCGTGTAGTTGGGGTGCTCACACACTAAAAATTGATCTTTGATTGTTTCTTTCCTCTTCCTAGCATTCCGAGGGTCCGATCAATAGCGGGCCTTTCATGTAACCTTGTGCTCATTTTCAATTCCCCGGACACAATCGATTCCGCACTCTTTCCTATTTGTAAGGTGATTTTGAACCAGTCGGCTGCATCCACTCGACATGAGGCTTAATAAGTTTCTGCTTCCTAATTTTAGCCCGTGGCCAAGCAGCAGGCCGTCTGCCCTTAACTGTGCCCGTGTCACCGTGTCTTACACAGCTGTGCCTGCTGTTACAAGGGGCTCCTGCCGACTACGCCAACTGGATGGCTGGGTGGATCCTAATGATGTGAGCAGATTCCACCTACATGTCCAGTGTGGACACGGCGCTGGCACATTTCTGGATGGCATGCCTTTCTGGCACAAGAGAGCGAGGTGCCAACATGTGTGACGTGGCTCAGGTCACCACTCCTCAGCAGATTTAATGTAAAGTGACACCTGTGGATGACAGCCCGACAACAAGCGGCTAATAACAACTGCAAGCCAAATTCAGCAACCTTCTCTTCAGCATCACCTTAGCCACTTTAGGGGTCTCCACATGGTACCCCAACATTCTGTCGTCATCATCTGTGTGCTCAAGTATTTTAAAACTAACAATGGAGGCCGGGTTCAAATCCCAGCCCGTCCCCAGTTAGCACCTCAAAGGATGTGAGTAGAAGTGATGGGGGTGCACCTCATGGAGTCAGGCCTGGGCCACCTCCTTAATTTATAAAGTTTGGGGGTCTCGTCCCCGGGTCCAGTGCACTTTTTTTGATTTCAGCGGTTTGCCGACTTGTCGTGCTGTCGTGCTGTTCTTTCATTTATTGGATGTCGTGTTGTTTCTGTGCTGTGTTCATGTGTGCATTCATGTTCTGTGTCTTCTGCCCTGTCCCATTTATGTAGAGCCCCTCAGCAGGATGATCGCCCCCTGCAGACGTCATTAATGCTGCTTGGGCATTGAGCAGCTCTCAACGAATAATAAAGCTGAGCTGAGCTAAGTGGGGCCCTCAGCAGCAGCACTAGCCCCCAAAACTCAAATGGAAGACCCTCTCTGACTTGCTCTTAACCAATCTGTTGTTATTAAGTGGACTGGCAGAGAGGTGGGCTTCTCTAATGAATCCTGGCACCCAAGCTGGAGCTCACAGGCCTCAGGTGCCCACTGCAACCAGTCACGAGTTTCAGCAAAGCCTCGACGAGAAGGTCCATCAGGAAGGCTCAGAACACAGTTAAAGTTTCATAAAGCGCCTTTCCCAAGGTGAGTAGAAATACCTTTAGAATCTAAAGGTGTGCCCACGTGTGAGGCTTCAAGGAGAAGAAAGATGAGCATCGGAAGGGCAGCAGCCATCACATTCACCCAGCTCGCTTATCCAAAGTGACTTACAGATGAGGTCAACATCACTGAGGGTGGGTCTGCTTTGAAACAAGTGGGCTACCAAAACGCAAGGAAAGTGCTGTGGAGCCATTGGACCAGTTCATCTGACCTGAGCTACAACAAGAGCCCACCATCAAGAATGAGGAAGACACTCAGTGGACCTCATGAAGGTGGGCAGCAAGGGGTTACATCTGAAAAGAGCTTGGAGCCACATTGAGGTGGTCTCATGTCATGCCATCCATCGGCAGAAGGACCTCGTGAGGGTGACCAATGACTGCTCTCAAGGGGAGCAGCAATGACTTGAACTTGACACCTGCAGCTAGCAGTGGGGTGACCCCAGGAGGCAAGTGACAGGTGCCCGTCACAGCGGGTTCAAATGCTGCTGTATTTTGGAGCATCTGACGGTCCAGGCTGGCATCCCTGCCAGTAAGGAGTTGCAGTAGTGAACGCTTGGTCAGATATCACACAGAGAGAACCTGCAGGAAGTGCCATGATGTGACCAGCTAAGGATGATGGGTCATCAGTCTTCACCCAAAGGGCACATGCTGACAATCAAACAGTAATCTTTATTATTTAATAAACCTTCATTATAGAGGGCAGTCAATAATATAAGTGATAACCTGACGGAGCTTACAGATGATACCAAACAAAGTGGAAGGGCAGATCATTGAAGATCATCACAGAAGGACTTGGATGGCAGGCAGGTGCGGGCAAATTTGTGGACGACGAAATTTAATGCCAGAGGAAGAAGTGAAAATGTGAGCTTCGGGAACACACAGTTGGAAACTTGTGAAGGGTAAATTTCGCACAAACATTAAGAAGTTTTTCTTTACACAAAGAACGATAGACACTTGGAATAAGCGACCAAGTAGTGTGGTGGAGAGGAAGACTTTAGGGACTTTCAAAACTCGACTTGATGTTTTCTTGGAGGAAATAAGGGGATAGGACTGGCGAGCTTTGTTGGGCTGAATGGCCTGTTCTCGTCCAGAGTGTTCTAATGTTCTAATGTTCTAACACAATGGGAGGTCTGCAACTTAAAAGACCCCATTTGAGGAGGACCTAGGAGACACAGTGGAGCGGTCACTCTCAACTTCAAGACAGAAGAGATCAGTGTTAAGTTATATAGTGCCTTGACGTGTGGGGTGCCAGTCAGGGGACTTTTTAGAGGGGCCTCATGTACAGCACTGTGTGCCGTTTAGGTCTCCATATTACAAAAACAGACCAAGGGGAGGCAGAGAAAGACTGAAGGAGGAGGAGGAGGAAGAGGAAGAGGTCGGGAGCATTCACTGATAGTGCGTTGCTATACCTGAACCGCCTGGATTGGGACCCAAATGCAACGGGTGACACCTCAGCACCCCATGTGGACAGTGTGAGGTTTGGGAGCCAGCAGCCCCCAAGTGGTCCCTGTAGGTTGGAGGCAGACCTGTTTACATGGCTGATGGAGAAGAGCTAAATGGAACTAAAGAAAGTTATTGGAGAAACTAATAGGATGTTAAGTTATATAGCGCCCCCTGTTGTGTAGAATGCAAGTGAACACAGCTGATCCTTAAGCCATAAACTCGCTGCAGTTTTGGTCTCCACATCGCAAAAAAGACACTGCAGCACAAGAAGAAGTCCTGATTAGTGCAGCTGGGCTGATTCAGGACCACGGAGAGCAGCTGAGGAGAAAACGGTGACGAGGGGTTAACTTTATTAACAAATAAAAATGAGAGGTGACCTGACTGAAGTGGACAGGAGCGATTAGGAAGGGCTGACAAGGTTATATAGCGCCCTGATGTGTAGAGTCACAGTCAAAGGAGGTCCTGCTCAAGCTTTATAACTTGCTGGTTAGACCCCATCTGGACCACTGCGTGCAGTTTTGGTCTCAAGAGAAGAGCAGCTGGGTTGATTCAGGACCACGGACAGCAGCTGAGAGGCGAGACTGAAGGAGTAGAGTGGTCAAAGTTTAAGAAGATGGAGATTAGGGGCTGAGCTATTGACGTGGACACAAGCCATCGAGAAGGCTCCAAGGATGCCAAGTTATAGAGTGCCCTTGATGTGTGGAGTATAAGCCAAGTTTATGGAACATACTAGAGGGGGCAAAAGATGTTCTGATGGGCACAAGATAAGGGGAGAAGAGATGACAAGGTGGTCCCTCTAGCCAGCCGTAGCGTGTTACCAATGGTCAGTAGTGCCCATTCTTGAAGCCGGGCAGGTTAGTATGGAGTCAACTTTACTGTGGGACAAGAGGAAAGATTTGTGTGAAAATGGATATGAAGGAGCGGTGAGAGACCGAGCTGTCCTGAGCTGGTAGTGGTGGGCTGAGCAGTGGGGCTCTCTGAGTCTGTTTAAATACTGGGGTGATGTGCAGAGTGAGTTGAGTGAGGGGACAGGCAGTGGGACGGCTGTAGTGGTCATCGAGTAGAGAGGACAGGAGGAATGTCGGAGATAAGCTGACTGGCTGACCAGGGTGAGGAGTGCTGGCCATCATCTCATGACAGAAGGCACCAAAGTCATCATTGATGAAGGGGGGGCTCCCAGGGCTCGTGTCCAGACGTCCAGCGCATGGCCATTCATGATAAGATAAGAACTTCCCATAAAGAGCTGCTGGTGTCCAGCACAACGTTACCTTTTGTTGTGAGAGTCTTCTGGTGAACAAAGTCAGGTTTGAATTAGTAATCTCTTAATCAGAGCGGCTGCCCTTTGCTTTGGGGTCCTGCGGGACTCCGACTCTCTAATAAAAAATGTGTGGGTCGGCCCCTCAACGGGAGAAATTCAGCTGATGTCTGCAGTGAGACAAGACAGCGTAACAATATTTACGAGCAGCGTAATTACTGTTCTGAAATCACCCCTGAGCACCAGAGGAGCTTCTAGGATGAAAGAACAGGTGATACGACCAAAATGTAATAAATAAATAAATATAAATGATTAAAGAAAGCAAGTCTCAGTTACAACATGAATGAGAAAAATGAATGAAGGCCTGCAGCGGATATCACATGGAAACAGCCATTCAGCCTCACCAGTCTGATACATTTGATTCCTCGGAGTGGAGCTTTGAAGGTCCACCACGCTGCCTGGTCACTCACTCCAAGTGTCGCTGGTCCTCAGTGTGAAGTGAAACTCTGTGAAATCTCAAAGGTGGGCAGGTTGGCAAAAAACAGAAGAATAAAGGAGAGGCGAATAAGCGAATGTAAAGATGCAAACCAGAAACTGAAGTAAAAGACGGGCATGGTGCCCTCGTGTTGTTTTTCAGCAGGATCCTCACCAGGCCGGGGGTCAAGGGCCAGGTTTGTGTCTGCTTGGTTGTACTTTTAACGATCCTTTACTTCCTCTGTATCTGGGTGTGTGTCTTGTCATTTTATGGGCGGTTCCATAAAAGGCGGGGCCACCTGTCCATCACCACAAGGGATGGTAGACACAGCCCTGTAAATGGTGGGGGGAGGGGTTTAACTCGAGTCCCTTACGGTTCATCTGAATGCCCTTGGGAGTTGGTGAGCTTTCTGTATTGTGCTTTTCTGTGCATTTGATTGTCCTGTGAATTCCTGGATTTTGTTCTTCGACTTCATTTTGTGGATTTGCATTTGGGATTCGTTTGCCTTTCCAGGCCTTCCCTGCTGTGCCTCTTGTGCTCTTTGGAGCTTCACTGCGCTTGACAGTTGGTGGGTTTCTCTTGTTTCTGCTGTATTTTCTGTGATTTATTGGATTTTTGAACTTATTTGTGCTCTGTTTCTGGCCCAAATCTTTGAATTTTATTTTGGAACTTTGTTCACCTTGGATTGTCTTTATTTGAAATTCCCTTTTGTGCTCCACAGAGCTTACTTTTGTTCAAGAGCATTTTTGAAACATTTAAGTTTTGTTTTATAAAGATCCTGTGTTTGTGCTTATTACTAGCCAGGGTGTGACTGTGATATCCCCCTCTACTGGGCATTTTTGGAGTTTCATAACACTATCTCCATTCACAGATTTTATTACAAGCCAACAAACACAAGATTTGCTTTTACAATCCGTAAACTTGGATGCTGCTGATTGCACACTACTGTGTTAAGCAGAGGAGACTTGATGGCTTCATATGTTGGGACTTCAGGCCCTTAATGGGGAAGCAACAGGGCTGCATGACCCCCAATAACAAGGCTGCCACCCCAGAAATTCAGGACATCTGAAATGGAAGCATCTGTGCTTATAAATGAAACACAAAATGGATGCATAAAATAGAAATAAAGGATAAAAAAATATCAGGATTCAGATAAACGAACATCACAAATCAACATATCAGTGTCACCTGTGTCCCCGTGTTCTTCTTGGAGAATCCATTTTAAAATAACAGCTGGGACCCCCTTCGGTCAGGTCGCCTCCTCGTCTCCATTTCATTCTCCGCCATCAGTGTTCCCGCCTCAGCTGCTCTCCAGGGTCCTGAATGAACTCCTAGAAGATGGCTGTCCATGGTGCTGAATCGGCCTTGTTCCTCGTCTCGGGACTTGCTCTACGGACGCTAACGTGGAGACCAAAGTGCAGGCGATGCTCTACCTGAGGCTTTACTGACGTGTTGGTCATAACCGTGACTTACACTGCACACACTGGGGGGCGCTATATAACCTAACATCCTATTCACTTTCTGAATGACTTCTGTCAACTTTTTAATCTCGACTTCCTCACTCGGTCCTACCCACTCGGTGTGCCAGCGTCTGCCTGGCTGCTCTTCTCTAAAGTCTCTGCCGTGGTGTTTCGTCTTTCTTGTAAAAGGGAACACAAACTGCGCCTCAAACTCTCGCTGAGGCCTCGCCAGTGTGGTATGTAATTTAAATTTAACTTCCCTGGACTTGAACTGCACACATTTGGGGTGCTAAGTAACCCAATACCCATTAGCTCTGTCTGCTTGAGTCGCACCTCCTCTTAACCTCCATTGGCTCTTCTCCCTCTGCCCACCGGTGGTCCTCGTGGTGCGTGGAGACCCAATCTGTGCCCAGAAGTCCAGACGAGGCCTCAGTCGAGTGTTTAGCTGGGGCCTGATCTCCTTTGTCAAACCTAACATCCTATTAAGTTCCTTAATTGCTTCTGTCCACTCTAATCAAGTCACCTCTGACTCTCCATTACCTTCAGCTCCTTTACTTTTTCATCCTCACTCACTTTCTGTGGTTTTTTAATCAGCTCAGCTGCTCTCCTCTGGACTTTTCTCGCTGGTCATTTTTGTAATATGGAGGCTAAAACTGCACACGGTACCTCATGTGGGGTCTCGCCTGCGCGTCACACTGACTAAGAATACCCCGTGCAGACGCCTCTGTCTGTCTGATGGTGTAATGGCTTCCCATCCCGGCTCTGCTTTGGATTTGCATGTAGAGTAGTTGTGATGGTGGTGGTGAGGAAAAACACAAAGAAATTCACAAAAGAAATGGTGAGAAATGCACGTCTTCACCACTTGTATCTTCATCTTGATTTGTAAAAGCTGCCAAGAAAGGGTAGAAGGGCAACGGAGCAGCAGGCATTGGCTTGGGCATGGGGTCACCAGCGAGTCTCCTGGTTCACAGGGGAGTGTGGGGGGGCAGGACTAGAAGGAGAGAGCAGTCTGAGTCACAGAATAAGCCATGAGGAGCAGTCGGCTTTAGTGTTATAACTTTCAAATGGTGAATTTCCCAACGGGGTTCATAAAGTTGATCTAATCTAATCGAAAAGCCAAGTTTTAGTAAGTTTCATGTCTGGCAGAAACGCAATTAGATAAGTGCAGTCACCTACTAGTGATGAGCTGGGCACCTGCGGCCCCCCTGTGTCCTCACAATCCGACAGTGGGAAGTGCAGCACGGGGACAGACGCGTCACTGGGGTTCAGAGTAGCATTGGGTTGGTCTGCCCTGCTCTGCTGTGTCCTCTCCTGTTTTCTGCTGTCCAGTTCTTCTGTTCTGCCCTGTCAAACTCTGCCCCCTCCTGTCCCGTCCCGCTTTGCTCTCTTCTGCTTTGTCTCGTCCCGTTGTGCTCTGCCATCTCCAGTCCTGTCATGCACTCCATTGTTTTGTTCTGTCCTGCTCTCTCATGTTCTCTCTTGTCCTGTTTTGTTTCCTTGGGTCTTGTTCTCTCTCGTCTTCTGTCATCCAAGTTGCTCTGGTTGATGTCGATTTGTCCTGCGATGTTCTGCTCCCTCCTCTTCTCTCCTCTCCTCTCCTCTCCTGGTTTAATTTGTCGTGTTGTCTCACGGCTGCTCCTCTTTTTCTGTTGTCTCACTTTCTTCTGTCCTGCCATCTTGTTTTGTACTTTGATGTTTTGTCCTGCTCTCCCACTGTGCTCTCTCCTGTGATCTTCTGTTCTGTGCTGTCTTGTCCTCTTCTTCTTCTTCTTCTTCTTCTTCTTCTCTTTATTGTTCTTATTCTTCTTATTACAAAGGCCAGGATCCTCGTGGCACAGACCAGCCAGCCCAGTCTCAGGATGCGTCTTCTTTCGATTTTTTTTTTCTCCGTTTCTAACTGTTATTAGATAAAGAAAAACAAAAGAAAAACGCTGAAAACAAAGGAAGCCGGAGGTCCATCGAGCGACGCTGCGCTTTCTCTGATGTCCTCTTCTCATCTCCAACAGTCAACAATAAATGGGACTTAAAAGAATTTGACAAGAGCAATGAGAGAATACCGCTGATCAATACACTTTTGTTCCTTCTCCTTTATTTTAACTAAGCGATAAATCCTGGTGGTTTCAGGCACCTCTTGCTGTTGGTTTCTATCCTTTTATTTTGTGTTTTATTTTAACAAATAAATAAATAAATCAAGTAAAAACAAGAATCCTCCCCAAAAGACTTTACTTACTCCATGTGGTGTGACAAAAACCTAAAGACGGGGTCACAGAGAACAAAGTTCTTGATAGGAAGGGGCAATGGGGAGCCAAGAGCCCGACAGAGGCATGCTGGGAGTTGAAGTCCAGGACTTGGGGGACTTTGTGAGTTTTCTGCGTCCTTTGATTTTCATCTCTGCCTCTCGATTATTTTTTACGTCTGTCACTTGGAGGTTCCAGTGCATTTCATATTAGGACTTGCCTGTTAGTCCTTTTTGATTGTTTATTTATTTATTTATTTTGCTCCTGTGAATGATTTTGTTTTATTTTTCCTAATTCCTTCTTTTATGGACTTTCCTGGTTGGCCCCTCCCTTATGAGGTATGCTGGGTGATGTCGGGGCCCACTCTGGCCTGCTGTAGGCCGAAGCCGGCCACTCCAGTAGAAGCAAGGCTGCCTTGTGGCGCACCTCCTCTGGGCAGGCTGCTGGGACTCTGGCCTGTTAGTGAAGGCCTTGCACCGCTTTGGTCACCTGGTCAGGTTGAATCTGTCAGTCCGATTTACTCCTAACTGCGGCAGTAGGCTGAGGCCTAACTGGACCTAAAATTGGGAAAGCTGGACCAAAGGTAAAAAAAAACCTATAATGTTCAAAAATGGAGCAAAACGCCTCATAGGAGGGAGAAACTGAGCAAGAAAACTCCAACTTGCAACTGAGAAGCATGAAGGGTTCTTTATAAATGAAAGAAAATTTATTTAAATAAAAAAGTAAAGAATAACGAGAGGAGCTCAAGAGACCAACAAAGCATGAAGTGAGTCCCAGTACAAGTCCCAGTAAATGAGAGCCAAAAACCAGAAGATCCCAACAAACCCCCTTAAGACATCAAGGGGACGGCGCCTGAGCTCTGGGCTTTAAATGGGATGGGGCGGGGTCATCGGCTATGACGTCAGGTGGCCCCGCCTCCCGGGGCTCCACCCACAAAGCACAAGGAACTTGAAGACAGTGAAAGTCAGAGGTCACCATTAATAATCAGACACAATAAAAATATGAAAAGAAATCAAACGAAAGACATGAAGGCACGCGGACGGCGGAGAGTCGCAGCTCAGCACAGCAGCCGCCTTCCCCTTCTTTATCTCAGGCTTTCTTTCAGAATGTCCTCATTTTTAAATAATAATGTGAAATAACTCCATCTGGCTCGTCACTTGTCAATCAAGTCAGGCAAGTGGGCGGAGCCTCTTCCTATTGGCTCGTCCTCTGCTGTGGATTACTTTTGCCTGTTCATTGGTTACTGAACATGGGAGGTCGGTGGGGTGGGCTTCCGGAAAACTCCATTGTTAAATAAAATGAAGAGCACCCTGAAGTCAAAATGCCACAATTTAATAGACGGCGGTGACATCATGGAGACCAACAGACACGAGGACGCGCGGCTCTCACGGTCATCACGAAGGAACGACACCCCCAATGCACCGGACCCTCATGACTCCTCCTGATGATGGGAGGCCCACCATGTGGCTCCTAAAGGGTGTGCCCAGCTGGCATCCTCAGATCAATGCCCAAGCACCAGGGGTTCGCTGAAGAGGACGTGGCTCCTGGGGTCCCGGTGTGCTTTTTTCTGGGGGGCGGGGGTCCCTGATAAAACTTTTCCTAAGTGTTGAAAGCTTGACTTGGGTGACCCTACTGGGGTGACTGCCCCACCCTGCACAGCTCCCCCCAGATCATTGGGACACACAGACCCCTCCATGATGATATGGTGCCAGGAATGAGGTGGGCTCCGCTTCAGGGAGGGGGTGAGGGGCGCAAACATTGAGGAGGAGCTCCACCTGAAAAGGAGGCACTTGAGGGGGTAACTAGGACCCCTGCCTGCCATGGCGGTGTCAGATAGTTCACACCAGGCCAGTAGGGGGCACACTTTGGCTGGATGTTGAGCAAAGTTCGACATGTGTGCCCTGACAGTGAGGTGGTCTTAGTGAGGCTGATCTGCAGACGAGCAGAGCCCTGATATACTGAGGAGTGCCAGGCAGCCCACTTTGAAGTGTCAGAATGAAATCTGAAGAGCGGGCACTGATTCTCCTTTCCTCTGTGCCCATCTTGGTGCCCTTCAAGAGCCCGAGGGGGGTGACTTGCACTTTCATTTCACTGCAGCGCAGCGTCAGCTAAGCCATCGAGGATTTGGTATTCCTGGATTTCATTTGGGGGGCACAAAAGGGGCAAATTCCAGGCGATGAGACTTGAATTACAAGCAGCAGCAGCAGCAGGTGCCACGCAGAAGACAGAAAAGATTTCTTTTTTTGCAGACCCCATAAATCATCTGTGCAAGCAGCTCTTAGTGGGCACCCATTTGTCAAAGGTCCCCCCGGCAGACATAATCTGAATCCATTAAAAGGTCAACGCAGGAAATCGAATTGACTCAACGAATTCTCGGAAACGAGGCCGAGCTCCCAATAAGGCGCCTCGACAATCCGTCATCTTCATCTGTCACCGTGTCCCGGTGACACAGGCGGCTACACTGCCACAATACAAATGACATCGGCAAAGGCTGGCCGGCCGGCCTCGGGTGCAAACTGGAAGACAAGGGGACAAAGGTGGACTGGACCTGAGCCGTCACGGTGGGCCATCAGTGACAAAACCACATCCTCTGGCCTGGGGCTGCCAATGGGCATCTCACCAAGATGGGGCGTCACCAACGTGTGAATGGCTCAGAAATGTGCAGCTGCTGTAGGCTCAAGTTGGCTCAAGTGACATCACCCTCAGACTGTGTGGCTCTGGCTATGTGACACTGCATGTGCTAAGGGGCCCAGGTGGCAAAAGGAAAACATCTTGAAGTTGGGGGGGGGGGGGTGGCAAGGTGTAGTGGTCAGCTGTCCTGGGTGGCAACAGGACCGGACCGCTGCTCAGACACCAACCCTGATACAGCAGTAAAGGAAGCTGGCAGTCAGTCCTCCGGGCCACAGAGGGGCAGCAGATGGCTGTATGGAGGGCTGGCCCTTCAGTGAGACCCCCTCTGTAGGGGTCAGGGGTGACGCAGTACTTGTGGCCGGTCACCTGGAATGATCTTTCAAACAGATTTGCTACCCTCAGCCTGGTGAGCTTGGAGTTGGCAGAGGCAGTAGGAGGGGGCAGCATGGCATATGCCCAGTTGAGTTTGGTTTTCTGTCATGCAGCGGGCATCCCTCCTGTTCATTCCTGGATTTATCCAAGCCAAGTCCATTTTGGAGCCCCCTTATATAGCACCTTTCAGTGTAAGATGACCCAGTCAGCCAGACCCCCGTGTTTTTTGAAGTGCCACCTCACAGAGGGTCATTGGACAAGTTGTCCCACTGTCCAGAATGGTGCCAATCACTGTTTAGTATAGCGCCTTTCAGGGTGCCCCTCTCTGCTTGGCAGTTCCCATTTCCAAGGGTCCTCTGCTGCCTGCTGATGAAGCTCAACGGAGTCAAAGAGCTCCACTGCAGCGGTGACAATGGCAGTGCCAGCACCCGGCATTCTTCTGTTGGAATTCGGCAAATCTGACCTGTGGCGTCTCTTCGAGTGGCAGGCCAATAAATCATCCAGTTTAAGAGAGCAGTGCTTGGAATACAAAACGAACACTCAAAGAACAATGAGATTTAAAAGCCCCCCGGGCAGAAGAAGAAGAAGTCTAAAGGGCAGCCATTAAGTCAAAACAGGCCCACCAGGCCCCACACCCAGGGGGGGCTTCTGCATCGAGCCCCACATGGACGTCTTGGGCATCACATCCAACAATCTGGGGTGTCACCACTCACCACTGGAGGAAGAGCACAAAGAGAGGAAAGTGGGATGATGGTGAAGAAGTGGGCATCCAGCCGGGCACCTCCTGGGGGGTCGTACTCTCTGACTAGCCCCCATCTGTCTCTCCCTCTTTTCTCCGGATCTTCTCTCTTTCTTCAGGGTCAAGCTGTGGGTCAGCTGAGGTAATGAAAGTCTGGATGTCACTTGAGGGGGGCCCATCGTATGTGGAGTTAAAGGGCCATCCAAGAAAAGGGACGAAATTCCAGCAAGGACCCCAAGATGACGAGCCTCGAGGGGATCAGCAAGAGAGAGAGTGGTCACTGAAGTGGGGCCGAAAGGCTCATCGAAAATCAGAAAAACAGAAGCCACATCAGGGTGAAAACACCTTGGGGGGTGAGGGGGCCCAGTGGACGGGGGTCTCATGCCATGTGACAAAGAGCTGAGCAGTCAGCAGTGCCTGTAGAGGGCGCCTCTCACCTCGTCTCGAGCCAGTCAGCCCCTCTGATGACCGGGACAAGGCCAGCGTGGGTCATGGCCTTCTCAGTGATCAGGGCACTGGAGAAAGGTGGCATGTGGCACTGAAGTCAGACGTGACAGGAAGAAATTCATGGGAGTCTGTGACTTGAGGGGCTACTAATAAATAGGGGGGGATGGCTGGATATGAAAGGTGATCTCTAAAAAAGAGAGGAATCGGAACTACTGGATATGTGAAAGGCACTAAATCAGCCAACTAGCTGTGCCTGGCAGCCTCACCCGGGGACATTCCATAAGACAACAGGTGTCACTTACAGTATGTTGGCATCAAGGCCAGACAGTGAGATAGATAGATAGATAGATAGATAGATAGATAGATAGATAGA
>JANRMT010062823.1:25837059-25849164 GCA_026402145.1 Polypterus bichir lapradei | reverse complement strand
ATAGATAGATAGATAGATAGATAGATAGATAGATAGATAGATAGATAGATGTGAATTGTGTCATAGAGTGTGCCATATGTAATCCATTCCTTGACTAATACTCAGTGTGACCTGCAGGGGGCGTTGCAGCACCCCAAGTCACAGACACAAACACACCACCATCAGTCCCCATTTAAATGAAAGGCTTCTTTGCCCAAATTCCTTACAAAAAGGCTTCAAAAGTGACATCACCATAAGAATTCTTCTCCTTTCTTGACGTCTTCTCTGTACTTCCACTCCTCCTGGGGGGTCTCATCCCCTTTTCCGTTCAAGTCCAACTCACCTGGATGTGGTCGAGCTCTTTCTTTTATGTGGAACTCTAGAGTACTTGTAGTGCCATCACAGTGAATGGTGGAATCACTTCCAGGTCACACGCAAGCCCCATGACACATTAGATTTGAAGGGCGCTCTGTAATATAAAGATGGTGCCACACATGTGTACTGTACATGGGGAGCAACTTAAGGGCTTGGCTGACTGTATTACTCCCCCAGAACACACGAGGGCGCTAAGCAATAACGATTTCTCTTCTCCTCTCCCCTCTGCAGAAAGGAAGATTGACATGCCTCCAACTGTGACATCACTTCCGGGTTCACTCCACCTGGACCCGCCTCTTCCTCCTAGGAACCATCAAAACCGGAAGTGCGGCCATCTTGAACAGACTCCGTGTGCTCACTGATTGGGCGCCTAACATGCGTTTTTTTTATTCTTTCACGTTTTGCGCTCTTTCCATTTCCGGGGTTTGCCTTCGAGGTGCCCGGACCCTTTATGGCCGTCTGTTCTCATATTACAGTGGATGTAAAGGTGAGAGGCGCTATATAAGAGACAGCTGGTACTCGTTGCAGTGCTGAGAGGGATCACCTGTCGTCACTCTGCTCTCCTCACCCTGTCACATTCCTGTCCCTTCTCCTGCTCTACTCTTAGTTTCATTTTCTGGACTGGCAGCCCCCTTTGGTCTCGTCTCCTGTAAACGAGCGCCACTTCGCACTCCATTAGCATCATTTTGGAGACACTTTGATGCCAACTCAACTCGAGTTCTTCAATGAGCCTTGAAAGCGCATGAAGAAAAAGCCCATGGGCGGTGGCGGTGGCGCTGCGTCTGCTGCCCGTCATATTCACGCCAACTTCTAATTTGTCTCCTGCCTTTGCTAATGAGGAGGTTTGAAGTAAGTGGTGGGCTTTCATCCGCGCCACCGTGTTACTGCAGAGGCGATGAGAGGTGATTGTGATCTTCCATAATTGGTAGTCGCTGTCAACCTGTGTGTATGTCACCTAAAAAATTCAGAAGGACATAAAGTGGTCCATGTGAGGACTTCATCTCAGAGCCACGCTGGACTCGTGACTTGACACGGCCGCTCCCCCCCCACACCGGCACTCGAGTGTTCAGCAGCAGTGTTTGAAGCCCACTGGTACCCACCAGTACGCTGTAACGGCACATCTACATTGAATTCTTCGGTCCCTCTCTCTTTGGTGACGTCACTTTAATGTCACATGTGTTAACCAGCTGGGGACAACCTGGACCTGTAATCTGTGTGTCTTCTGTCTTCTCTGTCTGAGGAAGTCGAGTCACGAGAGGCGCTGATTCTTCTTGTTTTTCACTTCATCAACTGCACTGAAATCTCTTTATAGCGCCTTCACCGTTGGATTGAGCGCCGCAGTCACCTCGTGACCCTAAGGGGGGCAGGATTGAGGTGAGCCTCGCTCTGCCTCTCAGGTCAATACGGGTTCACGGGGGCGGAGCCTAACCAGTATTAAAAGGGTCAGACAATGTGACCCCCCAAATGGCTAAGGTGGTGGTAACTCAGAGGAAGGGAGGCACAAGGGACCCCGCCTCACAAACACAATGCTGAGCCCCTCAGAAGTTGTACGCGTCACTAAATGAGTGAGGGGTCTTCGCTCGGGGGCCAAACTGGAGCACATCTGTGAGCCGCCAGCTTCAGACCTCATGGCTTATGTGGCTGCTGCGGCCCCCCAGGCGTGACAGGACCCTAAATGCAGGCCAGTCCAGAGAAGGAGCATTGCAATCCAGGCTGTCCCTCAACTACCAGCTGCAGGCTTCAGCCCTAAGTAGGCCTCAAAATTGTGGCGCTGGCTTTGAAAGTCCCACAATAAGCCCCTCATACTGTGGCTTGGGGTGGGGGGCTTACTTTGGAATTGTTCCTTTTTTATGTGTTTATTATTTTTTTGTCAATATTATTTGATTTAATTTTGATTGAAGACTTTTGTCTTCAGGCTCAGTGGGACCCCCGTGATGTCACTTGTGAGTCATCGTCCCCAGCCTGGATGGATGCCCTCATTGTGTTTCTTTTGCTAAGAATTGTTTTCTGTGACTTTTCTCTTTTTTGCGGTTTGTTTCCTTGCCTTTTTGGTTACAGGGTGGTGACCTTGGATTTGCTGTCCCCCTGTTGCCCTTTTAGTCTTTTTCTTCATCGTTGTTCTCTTTTTGGTTATTTCAATAAACTCTTTATGGACAAAGAAAGCTTCCCAGTGTGTGTTTGTCTACTCAAGCCAGAGGTTTACGGTAATCCCCTCTCTGTATTTGAAACTTTTAAAGGCCGAAGCCTGCAGGTATTAGTTGGGGGACTGGCTGCCTGAGTTAAGGCCTTATCTGGGCTGACTGGTGGGGTATCCTGGCCCTGCTTTATTTGAGACATTTAGGGGTCCCCACACCCTCTGAGATGCCAAGTTACAGCAATAAGTATTGGAATGTCAAATAAAATTCAAAAGATGATTAAAAGGGGCAGCATGGTGGCGCAGTGGGTAGCGCAGTTAGGAGACCTGTCTGGGTTCGCTTCCCGGGTCCTCCCTGCATGGAGTTTGCTTGTTCTCCCCGTGTCTGCGTGGGTTTCCTCCCACAGTCCAAAGACATGCAGGTTAGGTGGATTGGCGATCCTAAATTGGCCCTAGTGTGTGCTTGGCGTGTGGGCGTGTTTGTGTGTGTCCTGCGGTGGGTTGGCACCCTGCCCGGGATTGGTTCCTGCCTTGTGCCCTGTGTTGGCTGGGATTGGCTCCAGCAGACCCTCGTGACCCTGTGTTCGGATTCAGCGGGTTGGAAATGGTTGGATGGATGATTAAAAGGTCTCAGCGCCATGAAGGACTGGCAGACGTGCCAGTTGGAGCAGACAGAGACTTCCTGCCCAGCTGGAGAGACTGAAGGGATGGAGCAGCCAAAGCTGGAATGCCAGCAGCAGGTATAATGACAGGTGGCAGTGGTCCTCTCAAGACATCCTAATTTGGACTCTTGCAGGGGTCTGGAAGTGCAGCCCCGTTGGGTGCCAATAGAGGAGGACCTCCCTGCTTCCCATGTGACCCAGAATGGCAGAGCGAGACAAATGAGTTGGCCTGTCATGTAATTGTGAGTAGGTGGCGGTGGGCACCGTGATCAATAAAGACCCCATCCTCAAACCCGGGACCCGGGATCAGAGGTGCCCCCTACTGGTTACAAAAGTAAATAAAAAGAAATCCCACATGCGGCCCACGGTCTTCTGATGCCCGATGGCCGTTGATCTTCTGTTTCGCGGCCTTTGCTTTGCTGTCAGCTCTTTAATTCCACTTTTTGCCATTTTCTATTCAAATTGCTTTATTTAAAACTCCTTTATCTCAGAATTCTGAGCTCCTCGACTCTCCTGGGCAGGCAGAAGGCCCGAGTTTGGCGAGTGGGTCGCCCAGGGTCAGGTCTCAGCCAGGGGCTCTCATCTCCTTTGTTCATTTCGAGTTCCTTTATTTGCTTTTGTATCTCAGTTGCCTTTGCTATGCGCTGTGTGATTTGTGGGCGGGGCCCCCAAGAGGCGGGGCCACCTGCCATTCAGCACCAGGATCTGCCCTATCAGGTCCTGTGAATGCACTTCGGAGTTGGTGAGTCGTTGCGTCTTTTCAGATCTTTGTGTTGCGACTGTTTTCGGGGGTTTGATTTTGGATTCGTCTTTTGCAGGCTTTGTGTACCTCTTGTGATCTTTGGAGTTTCTGAGCATTTCAGGCCGTTTTTGTTGTGAAGAATAAAATTTTTATACACTGTGACACATGTGCATTTGGGAGTCAATCAAAGGGGCCAGACAATGCCAATTCCAGCGGGTTGCACTGAATCTCGACAGACCAAACACAAGAAATCCTGCCTGTCCCGGCACCGAGGACGTCACTGCCTGTCCCGGCACCGAGGACGTCATTTCCTATCCCGGCTCTGAGGATGTCACTTCCTGTCCTGGCCCAATGACATCACTTCCCTTAAGTCACCTTATAAACTCGCCATCATCCCTACCAAGACAGTTCAACTTTGGACTTGAACCAACAGCCAGGGCAGTATAAGGGTGGCGGCCCCAAACCTTCGCTGTGTGTCCAGTCTTTTATTTCGCAACACAAAGATAAACCTTTGTTAGTCCTCGTTACTCGGCAGGGTTGACAGTTTCCCCCTCTAGTGGTCATTTGTGGGACTGCATGCTTTGGAATTTTTTAATTCTTGGCACTTCTAGTCCCTGAGGCCCTGGAGCTTTGGAGTATCAGGGCCGAGAGCTCCTGCTCAGCATTCTAAAACCAGGACTCCCAGTCTGCCATATTCACCCCTCTACGATTCCACTTTCTACTATCAAACTTGGCATTTCCCAGCTGGGGTGCCATCTCTTATAAAACTTTTGCAGGTCCCCTCTGTGGTGCTCCTATATGGTGCCATGCCTCTGGCCATCTCAGGCTAGGTCTCCTCCTGCTCGCCCCCTGGTGTTCCAAGCAGAGCCTCCGCATTGACCCGTCACCTCTCTTCGTATCGGCCATCCTCCCCACCCTGGCTTTGAAGGTCGACGCTCCGCATTTCTCTAAAT
The DNA here is from genome assembly GCA_026402145.1 of Polypterus bichir lapradei. Taxonomy (NCBI): domain Eukaryota; kingdom Metazoa; phylum Chordata; class Cladistia; order Polypteriformes; family Polypteridae; genus Polypterus; species Polypterus bichir. Next base: position 25,844,319 of record JANRMT010062823.1, on the reverse strand, counting down.
GGCAGGAAATCCGATTAACTCGTCTTCATACAAGCAGGCCTGATTGAATTGAACGCTGATTTGATTTGGAGGAAACGCTCCATTAGCTCTCCATTCCACCTTGAACCACTGCTGCTGGCAGAGGAGCCTCTCATGCCATGTGTAAGCTGATTATTAGACCAGAGAACTTTAGCGAATAGCGACTTGGCAAGGCGCCTTCAGTCAGAAGTGAGGAGGTCATCACGTGTGGGAGAGGAGAGGAGAGGAGTTGGACCACCTGGCAGGGACCACCCGCTCAGATTACCACACGGCCAGCCCAGTTCACTGCATTTTCACAGTCAAATGTCGTTAGCTGCAGATGGCCTCCGTCTCCTTCCCGCCTTTCCTAGTCCACTTTCAAAAGTCCTCGGTGTTCTGATTCAGGCCTAAATCTTAAAAGACATCAATGAATCAATCAATCAATCAATAAAACAAAATAAAATAAAATAAATACTTTGAAAGGTCAGAAAAGACCTAAACACTTAAGAAAGGCCCAAGGCCTACACACTCAGAGAAGGCCTAAGAGATCACAGCAGGAAATCACAAACACACCAAACGATTTGGGGCACCGGCCGGTGTGTAAAATAAATCCTGCAAGAAGAACACGGGGACACTAACGGGAACTTGTCAGGGAAGATTGCACACAAATGTTAGAAAGTGAACGATAGACACCTGGAATTAGTGACCAAGTAGTGTGGTGGACAGGAGGACATTAAGGACCTTCAGCTTGATGTCCCTCTCGGCTGAGTGGCCTCCTCTCCTTAAGGCTGTTCTGATGTATTCTGAGGTGTCAGCCTGCACAAATTGTGTTAGCTGCTCACGGTGCTCTCCGAGTATTTAGCACTTGAGCTTCTATTTCTTATTCAGAAGTTTGTCTTTCCTACATGTTTCTATTATTTGCTGTTTAATGTTTCATATCACTTTATGTTATTGATGAGCTTTTTCTTTCGTTTTGATTCATCTGCTGTTTTTATTCCTGTTGTGCCTTTTTGAATATCTGTGAAGATTTAGAGTACGGCAGAGGTACTAAATACACCACATTATGATGATTCTGATTTTTATTATTGTTGGTTATGGATTAGGCCAGTAGGGCCAGTGCCCAACAGTCACCAGCTATCAGGGCTCTCAAGGACTCTGATGCCCAGGGACAATCTCCTGTAAATATACAATTTAGTTCAATAGGCAGGGCAAAGACGTGTGTGCCGGTCACTTTAGACAAGTGCCCATGTTGGCCCACAGTGGAGGAGACCTCCGAAGACATTTGTATGCTGGCGTCCCATAGGACCCATCTGTAGGCACATATCCCACCACTGGAGGAGACCTCAGGTGTGTGAGAAGTGATGGATCTTGCACACCCTTCATATTCACTGTTTGGCATCAAGCTCTTCTACTTCTGACTCCCACAAGTCCTCGCTCCTCTCTGATGTCTGCGGGTTTCTACATTCAGATAATTCCACTCAAAGCATCAGCTACGATATTTCATTTTCTATTTTTCTTTCTTAGCACTGCTGATGAATTGGCAGATGCCCTGCGAATCCTGGCATCTTATTGGGTCTCATCTGTCTGATGAATGTTTGCTTTTATTCCTTTTGTGCATGTGGGGTGATCTGAGGACAGACATCTGCACACACTCACCTCAGATGTGGCATCCCTAGGAAACGCTGAACGATCACGTAAAAAATAAATCGGAATTGAGCGGCGACTCCGCATTGAGTTCCCCTTTTGCAGCAGGACGAGCGCAACCCCGGCCGTCAGCGTGCGGTTTGCTGTCCGTGGTGCTGAAAAGCTCGCCGGCCATTGAGGCGAGGAGGCCGCTGTCCGTGGTGCTGAAGAGCTGCCCGCCGTCAATGCGAGGTTTACTACTACACAACGACTAATGCTGACTTCGTGAAGCCCACCCTTCGACCCCCACGTGTCCAAGGCAGCACATAAACGCATGTCACCGTAAGATAACGCATGAATAATTGAAGGCAGCTGGCAGCAGTTGTACATAAACAAACATGTTGACGCTTTGATATCCCAGCGTGTAAATATTTGTCTTTCCATTTTAATTTGCTGTGTTTTATTTCCAGGCAGCCTTTGCATGTCACCTCAACACATGGCGGCTCGAGAGCCTCCATTGAACTGCAGGGCCTCAGCCATCGCATGGAGATTTGTCACCGATTCCCATGGTGGCTTTTCAGGAGACAACGAATGCATTTCAACACTAGTGGCCCGTGACAGTTTATTTTATTTTATATTGCGTCTTTTATAATTTACTCAACTTAAAAGCACTTTAAAGTGTGTCACACTGTTGCTTCTGGGGTTCAAGGAGTTGATGGTGACAGCTCAAGCTAAGAATTCTCTGAGTCCACCTCCAGCCCTGAAGACCCCGACCAACCTGAGGAGTCTGGGGGGCTATGGCGGCCTTAAGCCTGTCCACCTCTCACTGTTCTGCAACTATATAAACGGAGAGAAGCAGACACATCACCAGCAAATGACCACGAGCCCCAGCACTTGTCTTTTGGCCAAACAGATACCTATCATTAAACGGGGTACCCTGTGGTGCCCCAACTCTCCTTTAGGTTTTCCTGTTTCCTAGTAAAAGTGTCACAGAATAAAGGACATAATTAAAAGAAGAATATGAGAGGAGGACTGAAATGACTGCAAGGACGGTGAAGAAGCACAAAGAAATGTCACCAAGGCCTGGGGTGTCACCTCGAGGGCCCCGTTCATTGCCCCCCAGTGCCAGTAGATATGAGCTCTGCTCTCTCTGCCGCCCGTCTTCTCAATGACGTCACCTTCAAGTTTCTGAGGCAGACATACCAGAAGGGGCGGGGCTGTGGGCGGAGTCTTCTTCCATGTTGTTATTGGAGTCGTGTCACTTTTTCGTACCTGGAAATCTTTTACCCACAATGTGTTGTCACCTTGTTGAATGAAATTTTGAACACAACATTCACAATGTCAGAGGGGCTCTACAACGGGGTTATATCCAAAACTTCTATGAGTTACAGGAGGTCAGAGCATCAGAAACGGGCACAAAGCCTGAGCCCACCTTGAATGGATCTCTGGGCACACTTACACACGTGCCACCCTCACGCCAAGCCAGTTTACATGTGAGAGATGTGACAGGAGAGGATTACACACGGATTGACATGGCCAGGACCCTGGAGTTGTGAGGCACCAGCAATGCCCACCATGGCACCCCACCTGAAATGCTGCTTAATGGACTCAGGTGACAGCATTCTGTGTCATCAAGTCTGCACACACAATGAGTGACCACCCTGACCCAAATGGTGTCCTTGGTGAGTCATTTAAGAAAGCGACTGATTATGGAGGGTCAAAAAGTGACCTTCTGATGGTCTGCTATCCAGGCTGGGCTGGCTGGTGGTCCCTTTCCCCATATAATGGATGGGCACTCCAGTACACTGGCTGGCAGCACACCTTGGGCATCGCTCTCATTTAGGGGTTGTAGTTGGAGCAGACGTCCACTCGGTGGTCCTTCTTGCCTGTCGTTCTGCTCTTCTCAAGTGTGGCCACAGCAGGGCTCGGTGTTTGGTCTCATACTCAGCACATGCCCGCTGACCTCAGTCAAATGTCCACTCATCTGCTGTCACCTATGGATGCCCACTGTGGACATATGTTGCCCTGAACTTGTCAGTCCAAAGTCAGTGGGCCGTGTATGTCCGCTTCTGTCCACCACACCATTTCCTCAGCTATCTGTTAATGAAGAAAAAAAAGGAACGGTGTAGAGAAGGAGCGGGCAGTCGGTGGGCATGGGCTGGTACCGCCTTAGCTCTGTGGTGTATCCTACGAGATGAAACTGCACCTTAGTAAAGAGCTCAGTGCTGTGCTGTGGTGCCAGTGGGCTCTCACTCTTCACCTCCCTCTTTTAGGGGTCTCGTTGTTCTCAGCAGGACCCCTTGCTGTTTGAATTCATGTGACGTTCTTAAGCTCGTTGATCTTCTCGGCTGTGCTGCAGCTGGCACAGATGCCCGCTCGTATGGTGGGCGACTCGTGGCAGGGCTGAGCAGCGCTACATACTGTAACTACACTCCTCTAAACGTGCCCACCTTACTCCACACTCCCTATAGACGCGTCTCCAGTGTGGGCGGCATGACGCCATTTGACAAACGGCACGTGCTCTGCACGGCACCAAATCAGACTACTGTACGCTACAGATATCGCTAAACCCCTTAAGATCCTACCACATACCCCAGGTGATATACTGCGCTACAGTCCTCTATGCTAAACTAAACTCAACTATAAAGAGCATGGTGTGGCCTGCGGGGGGCGCTCCACCTCCCCATAATCACCACAAGCAGACGCTGACACAACTTCAGCAATGCACGCTGGCTTTTCATTCGTGGCAAACTCTTCACAATCCGTTTTCCACAGCCTGGCACCAACGCACAACAAGCAGAGCACAGCTGGCACAAAGCAGCCCACTGCGGCACTTTCTCTTCTTTTGCTCTCTCTGTCTTCCTTCTCTCCTCTTTGTCTCCTTCCTCCCGACTCAGTGGGCTTCTTTCACTCGTCTGGTGGTCCTTAACCGGGGTCCGGAAGTACTGAGGTGTGAGGTGGAAGACCAACAACTGCAGAAGCCCCTGGAGGCACCCACAGACCCCAACAGGGCACAGTGCATTGAACTGCAGCTCCCATGAAGCCCCTTGGGAGTCTGTGGTGCTGCAGCAACCCAGGGGGCTGCCATCTAGTGTTCTGGGGGAGGTAATGCCCTGTGCCCGCTGTTTTCTTTATGAAGACGCTCCTACCAGGTGAGGGTCCTGGCCGTGTGCCCCTCTATGCTGTATTATACTGTGCTGCACCCCAGCTGGCCCTCTGTATGATGCTGTAAATATCTCTGGAGTAATGCATGCTGCACTTTACTAAAGGATACTCGTGTTAAGTCTCTCTGACTCCTCATATTACACTCCCTCAGTATTAGACGCCACATACTGACGTGGCACGTTACGCGTCCTCCAGTACAGGCTATGCTGTAATGTTAATAAGTCTCCTTCTGTACGATACGATACTACGGTGACGCTGCCCTGTCCTAAACTACACGACTCTCTATTATCGTGTAAGGGTTACATCGCCACCTTATAGTGTAAATGTCTGGGCACCAAACTAAAGTATATCTGCTGTATATGCCACATCATAGCACACTCTCCACATACTACATTATACTATCATACTTTACTGTGCCACACGATTACTGTATCATAACTCATACCACACTGTACCATACTAATCTACAGTATATGCCACATCATAGCAGACTATAAATACTTCCTTTCTATTCTACTATGCTGTAAATATTTTCTCATTACATCCTTAATGGCTACCCCGTATACTACCGACATACTGTATAAGACACTCAGACGTACTGCAGCTCCCATCAAGCCCCCTAGTTAGCCAGTAAAAGGTGTCACTTTGCGTCACTTTGCTTGACTTCTCCTACTATGACATTCTATGCAGTACACATAATTCTCTGTCCATACTCTACTATAACGAGACAGACTACACTCCGTTATACTGTAGTAAAGTGTGCCCGTTCTGTGTTCCTATAATGACACTCCCTGCCTACTTCAGCACGACCTGGCACTACATACTGTAACTCTTCACGTGCCCCTCACCTCAAGACTCCACGACATACGCACAGTGGCGACGTGTCACGTGCTGCCTGCTCACGACACTAACGGGTCAGCCGCCGCTTTAGGACATTGACACCCAAGAGCTGCGCAGACCCTCCACAAGGGGGCGCTCAGGGATTCAAATCGTCGCACAGGAGTATCAGACACTTGTAGCACTCTGTCCAGTTCGCTGTCCCAGTTCGCTGTCCCAGTACGCTGTCAGCCGCTTGACCTCCCTCGTCGTGTCCACTCCAGTGGCGCACCTGAGCTCAGTCAGACGTACGACCCCGGCTGCCCTGGCCACCTGCTGACCTCCTTGACCGTTGGACTAAACGCCCTGCTTTCCCAGTCCATCTCACACCGCCCAGCTCTTTTCTTTTCTTTTCTTTTCATTCCAATGCCCAAGTAAAGGTAATCAAAAGGTAATCAAGTCGTAAGCCCACCTAACATTTACCTTGTGGTCCCCCCAGCCTCCCGCTATATTAGCCCCTCCAGCCGCGAGCCGCGAGTGACGGCTTTGGTAAATAAGACGGCCGGCCTTTCCGCATCTCATTTTGCGCAGCGCGACCTTGGCGGGCTGCTGAGAGATGACAGCAGGATGTCTTGGAGGTGAAAATCCCAATCAGTATGCGTCTCGTTCGCGGAGGCACCGAACAGATTTCTCCGGGGTCAGACTCGCCGCTTCCACCGCTCGATGGAGGGGAGAGCTTATGTAAAAGCCCCCGGAGAGCGGGAATCAAATCAAGCGGGGTGACCTGAAAATGTCAGCCTGCGCAGGTTCGGCCGAAGAGCGCGAGCCTCGAAAAGGGTGGGCTGTTTGGAAAGTGGGCTGCATTCAGCAGAAGAAGTGACACGCGGGGGATGTATATGAGGGGCCCTGAGCTAACATGAACTGAACGAGGGGTGACAAGTCGACTTACACAGCGCGCTAACCTGAGCCATCCTGACCCCGCCCCCGAGCCAACTTAAACCAATCAGTGATGACGACGGGTTTGACGGACGGGCGGATCCTGCAGGTCTGACTTGGCCTTTTCATTTAGGATCCTGTGGGCCTCCCCGTCTGTCTGCTCTTTGACTTTTCTGTGCCTAAAGCTGCGGTGCCGACGTGCGTTACACGAGCTGCGGCCACTCGCCATCTTTATGGTGCAGATCTGACAATTCAATTCATTTTAAAACTTACTGACAGATGTGTGATGGCGGTGGCAATAGCAGCTCGTCTTCTATTTGTGATCGGACTTTTAGTAAAAGAAGAAAAGAACAAAAACATTAGACAGTGACACAACAATGAAAGATCTTCAAAATACAGAAAAACAGAAAGGAAAAAAGTGGCCCCTGTGCCCAGCTACCCTCCACTAGCAGCAGCGACCCAGTGGCTCAGTGGTGACCGCCTCACAAGACCCGTTTGAAATGTTTGTGGAGTCGGCGGTAATGAACTGGTCTGGCAGTCAGAGGTGGGCAAGGTGGGTGGCATTGGGACTTGGCCACGCCAAACTGCACTCACCCTCAGAATATTCACACACAGAGAGACCCCGCGGAGACCAAGCAGAGACCCCGGTTATATAAAGTAGACAGAGAGATGTGAAAGGCACTATATAATAGATAGATAGATAGATAGATAGATAGATAGATA
>JANRMT010062823.1:25816952-25836659 GCA_026402145.1 Polypterus bichir lapradei | reverse complement strand
GGAGGCGGGGCCTTCCTGATTTCTCTGCCCCTGAGCCCGCCCTCTGGCTTTAAAAGTGCGTTGAGAAGGCTCAGCAGCAGGAGGTCATTCGTTGTCTGTGAGGTTCATTAGTTTTGCTCTTTATTGTTGTTCGGTCTTCTGGTTTTCTGCTTGTTCTCTCTGACTTTACGGTTGGGGCTGATGGATTTCATTTTGGGTTTGCTTAGAGTTGTTTCTTGAGTTAACTGCTGAGACTGTTTCTGCTCTGCTTTTCTTTTTTCTGAAGATTCCTGCTTGCCCTTTTCTATACAAACCAAGGGTTTACGGCCATCCCTCCTCTTGCATGTCTTTGGTTTGATTTTGTTTTTAGTTGTTTTACCAGCTCCCCATGTTTGGTTGCTCCCGTAGGCCCAGCCCTGCATCCCTGGTGGCTCAGGCCTGTCTGTGTATCTCTTTGAGACCTGCACCCCTTCCTTTACGTTTTTGCACCTGAGGCCAGGTCTCAGTAGCGGTATGTCACTCCTCATCCCCCCGATACGCTGGCATGTCTGCCTTCATTTTCACTGGCACCTCGGCTCTCCACTTGATAAACGCCGGCATCTCCATCTTCTGCAGCATTCGACGCCTGATGGCCCCCCAGTGCCCGATCCCCTTGGCCAGTCGTAAAGTCCAACTAAACTAATGAGTTTTGGCCCCTCATTTTTCCACAAAGAGTAAACACACAAATTCACGGAAGACAGATGAACGTTTTTCCGGCATGTTTCAGCTAAACTGAATCCAATTAGCAGGGAGTAGTGTGGCGCCTTTAATGAGATCCCAGGTGACACTGCAGCTCCGCGTATCCATCACCCCCGAATGCGCGTGTTGCACGCGGTTATTTGTAATATAGATTAGGCCGGGGCCGATGTAAAGTAATTATGTATTCCCTAATGTATAAATTAAAGATACACTCGTCTTGTTAACAATTTAAAGCCGACGGCAGCCATCGCTCGAGATGCTGAGACACGCGGGCTCATTGAATGATGCCAGCTGTTAAAAATGGAGGAGATTGGACTCGACTCTCTCGTTGTGTGCGAATAACGTAAAACTGAACAAAAGAGCGATTAGCATTCCGAGGACACTCGTGCTGCTCTTCAGCGTCAAATGAAAAACGATGGAGTGGCTCTCCAGAACCCGGAGAAGGAGACGTGAAAACGGAGAGGCGGCCTCGGCTCGCGTCCCCGCCACTTGAACAAAGTCGTTAAGAGAGACTTCTGGTGTCAAGAGACTCCATCGGAGGGCTGGCACCCTGGTGAGCCCAGTCAAGGGGGCACAGGGTGACAAAAGGAGCAGCCAGTGCTGCTGTGAGGCCCCCTCGGATCCAATTACAATGCGTGCCGATCCTCAAACGATACGATTATAAATATAAAAAATATCAATAAAGAGAGCGGGCGACCGACGTCACCTCCCTACTGACCTCACACGTCCTCTGTGGCCACCTTAAGATCTGCTCCTTCACACCGAGACGTGCGAGTCACTTGTAACGTCATTTTGGTGGCCCTTTAAGTAACTCCTGGGAGTTCAGTGGGCTTTCTGCAACTGAGAAATGCAGACGGTGAGATGGACCAGGGCTTCCTAAGGGTTGCTCCGAAGCTGAACTGCCTCTCTCAGTCTTCCTCAGCTTCTTCCATCCAACCATCCATCTGCCTGAACGTTCACCATTCACCCCACCAGTTCCACCCCACAGCGCTCATTTGGGGTCACAGGTGACACCACAAGCTGATCAAATCAGGACCCTTCCAGAGGCTCGATGGCGTCCTCACGTCCAGGCCAATCAGTGGAGACTCACCTGCAGGCCAAGTGCTCTCTACTGCCCCACATGGAGGGGAGGAAAACCTGACGTCTCGACTCCTACAGCAACATCAATGACCCGCCGTTCGAGCTGCTGCTCCTCACAGTGGCCCCGCCCCCAGAGGTTCCACTGGCAAAGAACAAGAAGGATGGACAAACCTGAAGGGACAGTCCAAGATGAGCCAACTAAACACAAAATCATCAGAAACGACATCAAATATGAAAAGTAAGAATACCAAATGAACAAAAGCTACAATAAAGGTACAGGAAGTGATACGGCAGCATGTGATTGATTGTCTTCGTGTGCTGGAGGGTTCGCAGTGTCCAGGACATCGTAGGTGGGTCACTTTGGTGGTACACCTTCAGGGTGGGATGCCACTCTAAATGAAGGGCCCCTGTGGACGACTCCGTGCCGGGGCAGCATAGGTGGCCACAGACCTCCAACGACTCCTCATGGCCCTCGTGGCACATGTGGTGGAAGCAGGCAGCCCTCCTGGGGACCCCTGGAACCACAGCAAGGAGCTCAAGCAGTTGCAGCCCTTGGGGTCTCCTGCCTGTGTTTCCTTCTTGGAGGAGCAAAATGGAGAAAATCTCCAGGCTGTAGCTTCAAAGAACCAAAGCAATGTTCCTTTAAGGATGGATTGTCACCCACGTTCACCTTACCACCACCAGATGATCACTGAGGTAAAGAGGGTACCCGGGACTCAACTGTGACATTGGAAGTTTCTTGTAGAGTCAGGCAAGCAGCCCGCCTCCTGCCAAACCAAATGTTCCTCAAGTTGATGTCCAAACCTCTGAGACTGACGTGGCACATCTCTCTCTAGAAGAAGGACAGTCAGAAGAGCCTGGGCGGAGGGCTCTGCATGTCAACGGGCCTGAACCAATCCTTTGGTGACGACTGAGCAGGAATCTGAGCAACCAAAGTTCAGGTCGCCAGCACGTCTGCCTGTTCGCCAGAACCTCCGGGTCCTGACCCTCCTCCAGCTTCGGCCTTCTGCTAGCGCCACGTCTCCTCTGCCACATCAGGTGCCCTCACACCAATGGACGTGTCACCAGCGCCTGTCACACCAAATGCCGATCCCATGGCAACAGTCAAGCAGCCCTCAGTGTCGCAAATGTCATCGCACTTCCAGGATTGAAATTCCAAAATGGGAGAGCGCCTACCCTGGGGGTGCGTTTGTGACATAAAGGAGGTGTCCCATGTCTACCGCTTAAAGGGGCCGCATCTGGAGGGGAGCAGAAGGAAATGAGAGCAGAGCGTATGTGACATTGACAGGAGAAAGGGGTCTGATAAAGTGGCACAGGGTGGGCAAGTGGGCAGAGTCAGCTGGGCAGAGTCGTTGACTTCTGAGCTGTGCAAGGAGCCTCTTCCAGAACCTTCTCCTGTGCTCTCTTTTGTTGTGCTCTTAAGTATGAAGTCCCACTCTTGACCACATGGACATTCGCTGTAAGATGAAAGCATCCTGGCAGGTGAAGTGAGGTGAGGATTGAACTCCTCGTGGCTCGGGCTGCCGACCTCCACTTGCCATTAGTGAACTGATTTTAGGCCCATTGTCACCCTCCGGCCTGCATCTTGACTAATGTCTTCGGTAACCCGGGTGCCACCGATGTCACTGCTGGTGGCAGGTCCCCTGGCCTGTGATCAATCCCCCTTTACTTTGTCAAACTGCGCTGGACTCCTGGCTCGTCCCCGAGTCTCTGCGCTGTTCAGGCTGGGCGGCTTGTTGGCTCAGTTTAACTGTCTGTGTCCCACCCTGGCACCCCAGTAAAGTGGGAGAAGGCAGAAGGCAGCTTTAGACATTCAACGGTGCACATCTGCTGGTGACAGGACGTACTGAAAGTAAAAGTTCAGTTATGGTGGAGCGCAGAGGGGGCGGAGCCACGTCACCATGGGAACGCAGATAACAGTAAAGAAAACTGGAATAAACGCTTCCTGTACTGTCATCACACGTGAAATGGATTCTTAACGAAACGTCTGTCAACCGAATAGCAGTCACTGGTGACAAACAGACTCAGAGATTGTGGCGCCGGACCCCTCAGGGTCCTCAGATCACAAAGCGAATACGTGAATCTGGAGAAACTGGGGGAGGCACAGAGGCATCAGCAGGGCCACATGCAAACCCATTCAAACACACACACACACAAAAACACACAGCCAAAGACAAAACTAACGGCGGTGCAAAAGACGCGTGAAGAAAGGCCCCCCAAAAAAGAACAGTTTGGGTCTGTTAGTGATTAGGAGTTCATGTGAAAAGAGAGAGAGAGCGATATGGCGTCAGAAAGGGCGGAGCCTAAGAGAGAGGGAAGAGAAAAACACCCTCAGAAGGGGCGGAGCCCAGGAGACCCTGAAATGCTTTCAAAAGGGGTGGAGCCAGAGAGACAGAAGGAGACAGAGAAAAAGAGAGAGAGAAAAAGTGACACACTTAGAAGGGGCGGAGCTCGACAGATAGAGAGAGGCTTTTACAAGGGGTGTGGCCTGAGAGATTGAAAGAATGAGGATAAGGGGCGCACAAAGAAGGGGCAGAGCCTGAGAGTTACAGAGAGAGAGAGAGAGAGAGGATAAGGGATGCTTTCAAAAGGGGCGGATCCTGAAAGAGATATCCATCCATCCATTATCCAACCTGCTGAATCCAAACACAGGGTCACGGGGGTCTGATGGAGCCAATCCCAGCCAACACAGGGCACAAGGCAGGAACCAATCCCAGGCAGGGTGCCAACCCACCGCAGGACACACACAAACACACCAAGCACACACTAGGGCCAATTTAGAATCGCCAATCCACCTAACCTGCATGTCTTTGGACTGTGGGAGGAAACTGGAGCGCCTGGAGGAAACCCACGCAGGCACGGGGAGAACATGCAAACTCCACGCGGGGAGGACCCAGGAAGTGAACCCGGGTCTCCTAACTGCGAGGCAGCAGCACTACCACTGCGCCACCCTCCGAAAGAGATAGAATGAGACAACTAGAGGGAAGTGCTGTTAGAATGGGCGGAGCCTGATAGAAGCTGTTAAAGGGGGTGGAGTCTGAGAGAGAGAAAGAGAGAAACGATGGGGAGAATGCTGTGAGAAGGGGTGGAGCCTGACAGAAAGAAACTGAGATGCTCTTGGAAGGGGTGGAGTCTTAGAAAGTAATAGAAGAAGCAACGCTCTCAAAGAGGCGGGGTCTCACAGAGAAAGAGAAAGTAATGCTGTCACAAGGGGTGGAGTCTGAGAGAGACTGAGGTGCTGACAACTAGCGGAGGTCAACAGCAGAAAGTGAAATGACAGAATAGCTAAGACATGAAAGGCGCTATACAGAAAATGTGTTGTGTGTGAGAGATCCCACAGTAGCCACAAGCGAGGGAGCCATGGGGCACACACCAGTGGCACTGAATGAATGAAGCTTGGTCACCAGCAGGCTCGGTCACAGAGCTCACCTTATGGGACCACCGTCTTACCTATTGGGGGGCTCACCTAAGAGATGTGTTTTCATGTTGCCAGGCACAAAATGCACACACCTAATCTCTATTGTATATAGCGCCTTTTCTACAGAGATCTGCAAGTCTGCCATTTCTGAGGGGGCCTCCACCTGACAGACTTTCAGTTTCATTTCTGTGCCAAACACAAAAACCCAATCAGCACACGAGGCATCTGTGCAAGTCCTGAACGCGGGCAAAGTACTCTCAGCCTCGAACCCAAATCCACACCTTCAAGAAGACAGCAGGCAGCAGGCTTCATGCGGGCACATAAGGAGTCCGAGCTGTGGTGGACCTGGAGGGGCACATGATGACAGGCGGCTCCTGCTTCTTGTCCCGTCCTCTGCTCAATCTCACAATCAGCCCACGCCGGATGAGAGCGCCCCCTTGAGCGTGAGCTGAGCTCAGTCTGTCACACCTGCCCAGTGGGGGTCCGCACGTGCAGTTCATTAGAAAGCCAATTACCTGCAATGAGAGCAGCACAAGGTGACCCTTCTCGAGTATTTGAGATCATAAGTGCGCTCATTACTTCTGCCTGCAGATCCGTTTTTTTCACGTCTCACTCTCGGAGTCAGGGGTATAAATTATACCTGCACGTCACGCCAGCCTCGGCCCCCCGAATGCAACTTTCTTCCGCTGGTGCATCCTGCAGAGAATCAATAGACGGTGTAAAGCAAGATGAATGAACGGGGCCCGCTGGTTACAGGGCATGTTTATCTGATGAATGCGTTATTAACCCGCAGATTTATTGGCCTTATTGTGCAGTCCGACCGCTCCTCGCCGCGAACACTTTAATTACCAGCTGGAGGCGCCGCGGCCACCTGCCTGCCAGCCTGCCACGGCTCGTCTAGATGGCGCCCTCTAGAGGCCCTCACATGCTAACAGTTGCATCCTGTAATCAGCCCGGCCAAGCAGAGCGTTTTCACGAAAGGTAAACGCCGCTTCTTACGGTTTGTGAAAAAGTATTTGCCCCCTTCTTAATATCTGCATTTTTTATATTTTACACCACGAAGAGCCCTTTAGTGCAACAGCAGAGCAGAGGGAGCACACAATACAGTTTTTAAATTCCATCCAACATCCCAATCACTCGTGTGAAAAAGTAAATGCCCCCATGGTCTCGGTACTTGGCGGCACTTTCTCTCATTTGATGTCCATCTTTCATGTCACAGCTTTTGTCCACTCTTTATTTGGTGGGCTTGAGTTTGTCAACTGCTCATCTCAACATCTCAGGTCAGGATGGGGACTGGCCACTCCACTCAGTTTTAGAGCTGCTCTTGTGTTTTTTTTTTTATCTTCTCATCCTGCTGCCTAACCCAATGACGCTTCAGCTACAGAACAGGACTGACCAGACCACGGCACATTCTCCTTCACCACTAATGGCAAGCCTTTCAAGACATCCCCACCACATCACAGCAGCATCTCCATGTTTTATCACAAGTCTGATGTTCTTACTGTTTGACATAGTAGGCCTTGTGTGGTCCACACGGACCTCCTTTGGACTCGCCTCTCATTTTTCCACAAGTCTTGAGGGCTTTATTTGGCACTGACATTCCTCTTGACGTTTCCTCCTTGTTCCTCACCCATGAATCCCACTTCTCTTTGTCTTGGAGTCCTGAACGCTGACCTCAGATGGGGCTTTGAATGTTCTTCCTGAATGATTCATCGTTGGGCCCTTGGGGTCATTTTGTTCTCCAGTTGCAGATGATGACACTCACTGTGAAGCCTTTGCACTCATCTCTTCTGGAATTGCCTTGGATGGAGGCCTGATGATCTTGTGGGGATGATTTCACTTTCATGGTGAGGGTCAATAAATGTCAACAGGACTGGCTGCTTTAGTAAGCAGAGTGGAATGCTTGAGGAAGAAACTAAGGGGGCAATTACCTTTTCACACATGTAAACAGGTATTGGATAACTTTATTTCTTAAATATATTAAATATCAATTTTGAAGTGGTGTTTTATGTTTACTCTGATTCCCTTTATCTAACATGGCATTTTGTCAAAAAATCTCTAATCATTCATTTTGTCGAGAAGGGGGCAAAAACTATTTCACAGCACCGTGCTTAATCTTAAAGTCTTAATCTCAAATAATTAACAGAGACTCATTATGAGGAATTCCACGGGGTAGGCAGTGTGGCCCCCTAGTGGCACAACTGTAGCCTCAGCCGAACTCTGAGCTGCCGCATTTGTGCCGCGTTACTCGCCTTTGACAGAAGAAGATGCGACAAAACTCAACCTCCCGTCGCATGGCGCTTTTACTCCGAATGGCCACTGAGGGGCAGAGTTCACTAGTGGGCTGGAAACGTGGGGTCAGGCAGAAGTGGAAGGAGAGTTAGTGGCCTTGAGCGCCGCCATCTCACCCCATGGTCTCTCAGGCCACGCTGGCTGGACGCCGAACACTGGGCTCCGCCCCCTAGACCCGCCTTTTTCCTGATTTTTACACCACTCTTCCTGTCAGTGTCTGTTGCTATGCAACATGAAGTAAGCTGCTGTCATGTGATGGGAGGGGCTCTGAAGCTCCACCCTTAGCCACTCCCTTTCAAGCCTTCTGCCCCGGCCCCTTGTGTTGGTGTCTTTTGCTATGAAACATCAATCAGCCATTTGATGGGCGGGGCTCTGGCATTAAAAGTTGGAACCCATTTGGTGGTCTTTGCTGCCCCCGTGACATTTTGTGGATTTTCTTTTTTCTGTTTTTGGCCCATTTTCATTTTCATTGTTTTAGTTTTTTGCCTGCCATAAACAATTCTTCAGTCCAGTGAAATTGCAGCTGGTGGTCTGAAGCCCATTGCCCGCTCCTTTAGACGACACAATCCATTAGACAGGTGGTTGTTGTCTACCAGTGCCAGGGCTCCATTGCAGGTTAAGATCTACTGAGACGGGTCACTGTCACTGGGCTCTGACTGTCCTGATGATGTGGCGCCACACGTCACTGCCCGACTGTCAGTCATCTCGCGGTCCCCTCGACCCATGTGGGCTTCCTTTCAATTTGTCTCCTATGGAGATGATGAGCCACACTGGACTCGTAATCACTTTTCATATTTTTAAGAGCCACAAGGCTGCCTGCTGGTTTCATCCTTCACGTTGGAAGCTCTGCAAGTGCCAGTCAGCTGGTGCCATCTCCCCATTATGTGATCCCGCCGTCCAGTGGAAGTTCAGCCACGTAGGAAACAGAACACAAAATGCGTTGACAGGAGCACGAAAAACGAAAGATCCAAAGACTCCCAAACTGAAACAAATGAGATAAGTGACGTCATAAAGCCACTCCTCTCATTGACAAGCTCCGCCCAGTTCTTCATGAAGCTCCGCCCTGCTCCAGTTCCACCTTCATTAAGTCAGCTGTAGGGGACTCTGCAGTTCTGTCTGTCAATCAGGTCTTCTGTCTGCTCATTTCCTCCTCAGGCTCCACCCCATGCTTCACGAAGCCCCGCCCTTCTCCCTGCCAAGTCCTGCCCCACTCGGCTGGCTGTGCCACCTTCTGTCCTTTGCCTTTTGGAGTTATTATGTTTTAGTGCAGATTCCTACCTGGACATATTTGTGTGGTTTCATTTTGGGACACGATTCATAGATGGGTGGGTCACCTTCTCTGTGGTTTCTACCAACATGACTGGCATTTATGTGCCATCATAAAATCAGGACCTGAAGCAGCTGGCAGCTACTTGAGGAAAGAGGACTGTATTGATGGGTGACTGGAGGTCGGCCTTCTGTCACCACTTGGGTTTCTTGTGCTCCTTCGATCCCGGTGACAGACCTGTGGGGCCACTCGAGGGGCTCTTTTTTCACTAATTGAACACGTTGGCCACCAGAAGGCCACACTGGGGTTTCAGACTGTGTGACGGCCATCCTTCGACAGACCCCTGCTGAATTCTTCTCTGCACTCCGTCTGGAGGTGCCACTTGGCTTGTGTTGGCACGTCCTTGTTGTCATTTCATTTTTCTTTTGTGTTTTTATGCCATGTCAGACCGTCTGAGACATTGATTGATCGATCGGTTGATTGATTAGCCAATTGACCAATGGATTGAGTGATCCGTCTAAGGATGGACGCAGCCTTGCCCACCCACAAGCCATGTGACCGATGACCTGTCGGTTTTGACCTCAGGATTCGGTGAGCTGCTGCTCTGTTGTGGGAAGGCTGATGTGAAACCCGCAGGCCTGTGCAGGCCGATGCCCACTCACGGTGTCGTCGCTCGCATCTCGCCAGCTTCCTTCATTGCCAACTGTGGCTCTCTCACGTTTGGCCGGAGCCGCCTAGAGGACGATTAATGAAGGCGTTCGTCTGACCGGCGATGGCAGGAGCAGCTGTCACCGGTATGTCGAGCGTCCGTCCGCCGCCATCAGCCTGTGGGCGTTGAACCCGCAGACCGCGGATATCAAAGGCGTTCATTCGCTCGCACGCTCGGCTCCGGGGTGTTGTCTTTATTTGCCTGCTTTTCATGTCTTGGCAAATTATTTTACCATTAGATGAAAGGCAGAAATAGCTTATCGTAATTAACCGTGTTTTGTAAAGGCATGTAAATGATTAAAAGGCAACGGTGCAGAACGCTCGCTCGAGCAGCACACGCCGGCACTTAGACAGCGCCGCAGGCAGAGGAAGCACTCCGGGGGGCTCCATCCTGCCCATTACGCGTCTGCTGCGGCTTCTCGCTTTTCAAAAGCAGATGAGGCTGCCGGTGGAATGTTAAAGAGGAATCGCCGGCTCCCCGACACAAGCGGAGCCTCTCGCCTTTTGCTTTTTTCCGCTCAGCCGTGTCTTCTGCCCAATAATGCAGGGATGGATTATTTATGACTTCCTCTGCCTTTCATTGTCCTGGAGACTCGTTTAGCACTCCAGTCAACGCAAGTGCGGGCAGCGCAAGCAAGCATCCCGGCGGGCTGCGGCGCCCCCTAATGGCAGGAAGGATGCCAGCCAGTGTTGCCCTCTAGTGCCCGGGGCGTCAGACGGAAGTGAAGCTGCTGGGGGCGCCATAGAGGTCATGGCGTTAGACGAGGGAAGGCAGCGGGGGCACCTACTGGCCAACCTAAAGGAGAGGAGAGCAGGGCCCCCTGGTGGCCAGACTGGTTAAACAACACTGAGTCTCCGTGGAAACAAAGGGGCTGAGAAAATTCAAAGAGAGCAGCAAGTGGGGCCCCCTGGTGGCCAGCGCATTAGACCGATTAAGGAAATGGTGGGTGGTCCGTTGGCTAAGGTGTGAGATGAGTTAAAGGAGATCACTTAGTGGGACCCCCTGGTGGACAAACTGGTTAAATAACAGCATGCAGTGTGTCTCCGTGGAAACAAAGGGGTTCAGAAAATTCAAAGAGAGCAGCTGGCGGCGCCCCCTGGTGGCCAGTGCGTTAGACCGATTCAGGGAAACTTGTTTAAAGTGTTAGATCTCAACCACTGGGTCTTTTATAAGTGGGGTCTCGGTGGGTCATCACTCGATATCCTCCCGCTCCGACAATCATGCTCAATTCACCAAGGGGGACCCCTGACAATCATGTTAGATTCCACCCTTTACATCGACAATCGCACCTCATGGGTCACGAAGACACTTACATGGAAATAAGTGGGCCGCAACACCAGAAAGGTTGAGATACAGTTAAAGGAGACCGGCAAGTGGGACCCCCCATGTTACACAAGAGACGTCAAGGTGCACTGCATTGATTTAATGGTGGCAGCCTATTGGCTAAGCTGTCAGGTGAATTAAAGGAGAGCAGCTGGTGCAGCCCCCTAGTGGCCAGGGTGTTAGAATGACACATCAAAAACAGGCACTGTGTCCCCAAAGCAGCAAAAGTGTTGAGGAAATTCAATGATGGTAGCAAGTGTGGCCCCCTGGTGGGCAAACCGATCAATTAATGACACCAGAGCAGCTCGAGTGGCCCCCTGGTGCCCACTGCCTTAGAAGAGAATACATAAGAGAAACCAAGGTGGCCATCTAGTGGTTGATGCACTGCATTGATTTAATGGTGGCAGCCTATTGGCTAAGCTGTCAGGTGAATTAAAGGAGAGCAGCTGGTGCAGCCCCCTAGTGGCTGGGGGTTCAGTTAATGTAACAAGCAGTTCCAATGTGCCCCCTCGCCTAGCGTCCCACTGTGTTTGATTTGTGGAGTGAGTGTGGCCCCCCAGTGGCCAGTGCATTACGCTGATTTAATGAGAGTGGTTAGGATGGCTGCCTATTGGCTAAAGTGTAAGGAAAATTAAAGGAGAGCACCTAGTGTGTCATGCCATACCAAGAAGCCCCCTAGTGGCCAAGGTGTTAAATGGAATAAAGCACAGCAGTTAAAGTGGCCTCCTAATGTCCAAAGTGTGAGCCAAATCACATAAGAGTGGCCAGTGTGCCCCCTGGTGGTCAGTGCAATGGATTGGCTCAATGAGAGATGTGCTGTTTGGGCGACTAACGCACTGCAGGAGTTAAACGAGAGCCACCAGCATGTTAGATAAATGAAATGAGAGCGTGTTCGGTGGTCCCTTAGTGGCCATGGAGTTAAATTAATTAAACAAGAGCAGTCAGAGTGACCCCCGCCAATGGTCTATGTGTTACATTGATTAAGTGGTCATCACAGCTGCTGATTGGCTGAGGCGTCCAACAAATTATACGAGGGCAGTTGGTGTGGCCGTCTTGTGTCCAGTGTGGCAGGCTGACTGAATGAGAGCAGCAAGTATGGCCACCTAGTGAGGACTGTGCTAAGTAAATGACAATAGAGCAGTTAGAGACACCCCCGCACACACACTGCCATACCCCCCGGTGGCCACCGTGATCATTAAATGAAACAGGGCGGTGTGAGAAGAACTGAATAACAGAAGTCAATGGGGCCCCCTACTGGCCAATGCAGTAATTAATTAAATGAGAGTGGGCTTTGTGGCTGTCTGCTAACTAAATTGTTAGGCAAATTAAATGAGGGCGGCTACAGCAAACCCCCCCACAGTGCCCATTGTGTTAGGTGATTTAAACAAGAGCGGTTGGGGTGCTGCCCCTAGTGGCCAATATATTACATTCATTGTCATCATGAAGTGTCAGACAAATTAAAGGAGGGCCACAAGTGTAGCCCCCTAGTGGTCAGGAGTTTAGATTAATTAAACACAAGTGGAGAGTGTGGCCCCCTAGTGGCCAGTGTGTTAGACTGGCCAAGGGGTTCAATTAATGAAACAGATCAGCCAGAGTGTCCTCGTAGTGTCCAACGTCAGTGTGGCCTCCAAGTGGCCCGTGCGTTAGATTAACTAAACAAGGGTGGCCAGTGGGGTCTGCAAGGGCTAAGGTGTTAAACAAAGAGCAGCTAGGGCACCGCCTGGTGGCCAAAGCATTAGATTGCTTACATTGGGGGTGCTAGTGTGGTACCCTTGTGTCCAGTGTGTTAGACTGACTGAACGAGAGCAGGCACTCGAGTGATGAAACAAGAGCAGCCAATGTGACTGCCCATTGACTGCTGTGCCAGGCAAATAAATGACGGCAGCCAGTGGGGCTCCCCAGCTGCCAGGGTGACTTGGTGATTAAATGAGAGCAGCCAGCTTGGCTCCCATGTGGCCAATGCATGAGACTGAATAAATGAGATCAGCAAGTGTGGCCCTCTACTGGTCAGGGCATTCAATTGATTCAAAAAACAGCAAGCAGCGTGTCCCCATAGTGTGCAGGGTGTTAGGCAAATGCAGTGAGGGCAGCCGGTGGGCTCCAGTGGTGGCAGAGGTGCAGAAAGAATGAAATGAGAGCAGGCAGTATGACGCGAGTGGCCAAGCTGTTAGGTGAATTAAATGGAAACGAGTAGTGTGGCCCCCTAGAGGCCAAGGAGTTCAATTAAAAAACAAGATTTGCCAGTGTGGCCCCCTAGTGGCCAATGTGCCAGACATGATTAAACGAGATCAGCCAGTGTCCTTGCTTATCATCTTTAAGGTGTCAGATGAATTAAATGAGAGGCAGCTAGTGTAGCCCCCTAGTGGCCAAGGCACTCAATGAATGAAGCCAGGTCAGCTTTTGACGCCCCCTAGTGGCCCACTTGCTAGAAGAGTTCAACGAGATCAGCCAGCGTGGCTGCCTATTGGCTAAGGTGTCTGATGAATTCAATGTCAGCAGCTGTGTTGCCCCCTTGTGGTCAAGGTGTTAAGTTAATTAAACAGGACCACCCAGTGTTGCCCCCCTAGTGTCCACTGCTGTGTGCGAGTGTGTCCGCCTCGTGACCAGTGTATTTGGTTGATTGAACGAGAGCCGCCATTTTGGATGCCCATCGGTGAGCTTGTTGGATGGTTTCAGCCCCCCCGTCCTCACACCATTGCTGAGTCATTAACTCTTTCTTGTCCGCCCCCTGGTCTTTGACAAGTTCGTGTTTGACCCTCAGGATTTCGTGTTGGCCTTTTCCATTTCTGAAGCTGATTTTTGTGTTTCGCTTTGATTTGAGGTGCCGGCGAGGTGCCCTTTCTGCCAGTCCTCCTCCCAAATGGATGTCTGCGCTTGTTGGCTCCCGTTGGCGTCTCGGGGTGGGGCGAGTGTCCAAGAAGGATAGTTTGTAAATGGAAATGGGTCTCCGTTGAGCGCCATAACAAATCGAGGGCTTCAAGAATCTCGTTGTGTCCTGTCGCCCGATTCGGCGCACCTGCCCCTCCCCCGGCCCTTAATGAAGAATTATTCCATTTTTTTTTTTTTGCCAATTTCCTCCAGCCGCTCACTTTGCCAATTTCTTCCTCCTCTGCTTCACTGACCTCGTGGAAATGGCAGCTTCAAGATTTGTCGTTAACTTGGAATTACTCTTTTTTTTTTTTTTTTTTTTCTCCTACAGTTAATTTTGCTCAAATCCCGTGAAGCGCCTCTCGTTGGAGTTTGTATGACTTTAAATAGATCCGCCGCGGCCGCCCGCCATCCATCAGTGACCATCGGAGCGCCGCCAGGCTCGTTAAGACTTTCACTTCTGCCGGCCACTGCCGAAGACAAAGGAGGCAGGAGTCCGGGTCAAAGGTCAGACAGGACAAGCACACTCTGACCACCGAGGACGCCAGTGAGCGAGCCACAGGGGGCCTCTAGTGACAGACGGCGGACTCTCGGAGGACATCTTCATTCAGAGCTTGAAGTTCAAAGTGCGTCTCAGCAACAAAGGACCACCTTGCGTAAGTCAAGACTGCAGCCCCCCGGACCTTCTTGAATGTTCTGACTGTGTGGCATTTCTTGAGTGTTTCCTCAAGGCCACGCACTTTGGGAACATCTTCGGGGCTCCCATCAGGTAAGCGTGTTGCCGACGTCACTTCCACACCAGCCGAAGCCCAGCTTTACCCACCCGTGACTCGGGAAGGTGGAGCTCTGATGCCCTTTTGGGGCCCCCCCATGTGCTCTTTACTTTAATACTCACGTATTCCACCATTAAATGGGGCCTACCAGGGTGATACCCCCGTCACACATGGAGGGTGGGACGCAGTCTAAGGGCTTAACTGGGAGTAAAATGCAGAGGCGGGGGCTGATGAAAAACCTCTTAAGACCCCACCCACTTCTGCTTCTTCACCACGCCCTCCTGCACACCTCACTTCCGCTTCAGACCCCTCCTCTTACTGCCCCCCCCCCCCCCCCCCATAAATACCCAAGCCTTCACTCTGTTGATCACGTGAATGCCGTCTCGGTCTCATATGGTCACTCGCTGCTTTGCCAATGTAGGTGGGGGGGGGGGGCGTCCCAGACCTTCATCTTTGTTCTTTGTGTTTACTTCACACTCCTCATCTTCCTCCTGATTGTTCCCATTCTGATTGACATTTCTGAGGTGCGTTTACTTTTATTCTCCTAAGTGATTGTTTTTGTCACTTCCATCACCACTTGGGGTCATGACATCGGTGGCACTGGCCCTGGAAGTCACGCGTCTGATGTCACTTAACTCAACCCTGTACAGATCAGAGCTGTCATCGTCCGAGTTTACGGATGTGAAGAGTTTGTTCCCTGTTTCTCGTTTCTCAGTTTCGTTTACTTCTTTTAATGAATGACCGCCCCCCCCCCCATCTTCTTCGTTTAGTTTGGTGGAGTTTGACTTGTTAGTGTGGGCTGTTCAATAAAATAAAAGGAAAAGTTCATTTAAATTATCGCATTCTTTTTGGATCGTTTTGTAACGTTGCAGTTGCCACCATTTTGGTTTCCAGATGTTTGGGCCTGTTGTTAGGGGCGTGTCCTCAGAGTTCGTGACCTGTGATTGTGACCCAATGGGATTAAAGGTGAGCAGACGTCCTTACCTGACGCCCTCGTCTCTGTTTGTCTCTTTTTGTCCTTTTGCTTTAGTCGTTCGCCGTTGGCGTTTGTCTCACGTTTGACTTTGACGCTCGTTATTGCAGGTCAGACCCTCTCTGTGTCCCCTCAAGAAAGGCCTCGACGCGCCTCTTTATGTGTCTCTCTGTCTGATCCACTCGTGTCCGCTTTTCTTTCGATCGGCGGTTGGACCGATGACTTTAGGTTTCTCCTCCTCCTGCTGCTCGTCCCCCTTCACTCCGTGCAGGACATGGCGGCCCGCGGGTTTATTTAAAGTGCAGAAGGCACGTTGGGTCGTGGAGTGGCAGGAGGGTCAGATGTCGTCAGTCGCTAAACTCGACACTTCTCTCCGATTGCCGAGGTCGTCACTTTATGAGTGTTTGCCGTTTACCGTCTTGTGGCTTTCTGTATCTGCGTTGTGAGCCACTAGGGGGCGTACTGCCACCCTAACCCCGACACGGACAGGCAGGCTTTGTCCTCTCCTCCCGACTCTGGCCACTTATGGAGTGAGGTGGCTCCTTTTTTATAGGACTCCACGTGCCCAACGAGCTTCTTCTGTGACCAAATAAGGCCCTGGAAAGGTCCATGCGCCCCCTGGCAGTGGCGACGGGTTCCGACAGGGTTGTCCCCTCATGCTCATAACCCACGGCCCCACTGGAAACCAAGGGGGGCTGCCCTCTATTGGCCCGGGGAAGTAACTGTCCCCATGATCCTCTTTCCCCCGGTCCTTCCACACTTTGGGCGTCCCGGCCGGGTAAGGGCCCCAGCCATCCGCCACAGCGTGTAGTTCATTGTTTACCGCCGTTAGGTTTTACTTAACCCGTTTGTTTTGGCCCAACCTACCTGGTTAGGGGGTCTCTTTTCTTGTCTTCTTAGAGAGTCAAAGCTATGGGGGGCTATTAGAAGGCAGGGCCTGTTAAAGTCCATTGTGGCCCTCCTTGTGTGACACAAAAATCAATTGTATTGTACTGTATTGTTATATTCGGGTGTGTTTCTCGTTGTCTGTTTGGTCCTTTCTCCGTTCTTTAACGGGTGGACGGGCCGAGTCGAGACTGCGTGTCTTCCTGGTGCCCCCCGCGTGTCGAGATATTTTGGACTTTTTTTTCCTGTGGTCCCCACTCGGCTTATTGACGTCATCTTCTCCTGTCCCATCACTGCGTCTCGTGGGAGTGCAGGGGGTCTCGACGGCCGTCTGAGATCGGAGTCCTTCTGCTCTTTACGGCTCATTGATCTTCGCTGCGCCCCTCTGACGACGTCGCTTTTTAGTTCTCGGACAGACGCCGCAGGTTTCTGGTTATCGAACTCGGCTCGGCGTTAGACGGGGACTTCAATTCCCGATGGCCTTCATGACGTCGTCCGTCTCTGACTTCCAATTTGTTAATAAAAACTGAATTAGGTCTGCGCTCTCGAACGAGGGCCATGGCGTGATAAATAAGAGGAGCGGATTACAGAGGGTCACCCATTTGGGCATCTCCAACATGGCACCTGTGAATGTCCCTGGTGGATGCCAGGGGTCGCTGTTTCCCCTTAAACCCAACAGACAGACGTACAGGACACGAGTTCAAAGCACCCAGAAGATATTCATGAAGTATTTCGTTTTCCACAGTGCTGACAAAGCACAATCATTAATCCCGACAAGAATCACTCAAGTCTCCACAAGACCTCCCAGCATGCCTTGGGTCTCCAGCAGGCCTTTCTATAGTCCTTGATAGGACGGCTCAGATGAGGCACTGGCTCCTCCGGTCCTCTCACAGCACCCCCTGGTGGCCCCCATGGTACCCAACAGGGCTGAGAAACTGAACTCCAAGTCCCAGAATGCCCTGCGGGCACCACTTCACTCCAGGGGAACTGCCATCTAGTGTTCTGGGGGAGGCAGTGCCAACACATAGCTGCCTTCCCCCACCCTTCCATTTCAGGGGTGCCCCATCTAGGCCTGAGCTGCCCGCCGTCTCTCACACCCTTCAGGGCTGACGATGAGTGGCGTCCCACCACCTCGGTAGACTAAGTGAGCCCCGGGTGGTCCCCAGGTCAGAACACCGCTGTCGTGGCACCTCACATTCTAAACAGGAGACTCCGCGGCCCCCCACTCGTCCCACTTAACACAGCCCAACACTCAGTGAAAAGCAGGAAGGACATGAAAAGGACATGCAGACGGGACGAGTACTCGGGACAAGACCCCCCCATACAACAAATACGGCACTAGCGCAGAGTCAGAGGGTGCGAGATGCCATCGCTGTCAATAACACACAGTCCGGCTTTACTGTCCTTAAAGCTGGAAGGGGACGACGAAAAGCAAAACGGGACGCCCAACTTGACGACTGCGGTCGCTGATCTTGTCACCTGAGGGCATCAGATGACATGACCAGCTTTCAGGGTGACACATCAGGTGACTTTCCTGTCACAGTTTCACGTGTCTAAAGCCTGCCAGCCAGTCAGGTGGCTCCGGTGGTCCGGCTTCACAGGAGCTCAGTTGTAATGTCTGATTTTTGCTTTTTTTTTTTCCTTTTTTCCTTTTTGTGGTGGTCCTTAAAACCCGAGACATCAGACAGATGAGCTCGCCTCTTCCGTTTGCGAGGTCCAAAGCCCCCGCGTCCCTTATTCCTTGTCGCTGCACTGTATGTGTTGTACTTCTGGAGGAGCCCTCATTGATTGTCAGCTCTGGCACGCTAAGCCCACCAAGACGACTAAACACAAAGTCACAGGGAATGTCAGACCACACGAAACTCTGACTCCGACTCGCTAAAATTGTGTCAATGAAGCCTGCGACTGAAAATTGATGACAAACTGAGTGACGTGGCAGGACCTGCAGGTGACAGGATCAGCGCCACATCCACAGAGCCCCCCAGGAGCGCCGAGAAGCAATAAACGGGCTGGCAGGTGTTTTCTCAAAGCCTTTTCAGTCTCCAAGAGCTTTCTGCAAGCCAGCACTTCACACCTGCACTCTCTGAAAGTCGTCCAAGACCCCCTAATGCTGCAGACACACGCAATCAGAAAAAAAAAAATAGTCCAGAGCCGAAAATAGCGATGAGAAGTGCGGGTCAGAGGTCAGCGAGACACGGCGAGGGCTGTCGAGTCAGTCCGTCACACTCAGGCGCTGCGCTCTCTTCTAGGGTGGGCTTTACCCAGCCTCGGTCAAAGGTTTCTTGTGGTCTCGGCACTTGGCCCTACCACCGACAGCGGCGCGTTTGTTGTCTGAATTTGCTACAGCCGTCTCGCTGTGCCCCCCACGACGCCAGTAAATCCAATTCCCCTTTTCTGACACCCCCGGCAAGGTGGACGCCACTGCCAAGCTCTCCGATTTCACTCATCTTGGAAACGCGAAGTTCTAAAAGCGGCCGCCCGCCGACCCCTGACAGCTACTGAGCGCTCATGAAAGGCGAGAGAAGAGTCGTCGTGTGCGGTGCGTAATGGCGACTCCCAGAGACTCCGAGAGACTAGAAACTGAGCGCGACTCCCGAGGACAATAAAGGCTGCAAAGAGGGCCGGCAGCAACCAGCACCGCGACATGCGACACGTTTATAACAAGGCAGCAGCCGGCGACAGAGAAAAGTCAGCGGTGAGCCCGACAAACGACAAGCAGAACTCCGACGGAGACCCCGAAGACCAGACGCGGTCCTGGGAGCACCGCTTGAAAAAGGCGCCTTCAACTGGGCGGGGAGGAGCTCGCGTAGCGGGGGGCGCAGCAGCAGTAGTGGGGGATTCATTCGGTGTGTGTTTAGTCTGTCTCTTTGTCAACATTATAGCGCCTTTCGTGCCTAGCTAGCTATCTATCTACCCCTACAAAGGGGTCTTTTGGTTTTGGAGTTTTTCTTGTCTTCTTGGAGAGTCAAGGCTGGGGGGCTGTCAAGAGGCAGACAGGGCCCGTTAAAGCCCATTGTGGCACTTCTAGTGTGATTTCAGGTGACACAAAAATAAATGGTATTGTCTTGTATTGTACTTTAAGAGGCGCCACTCTGGTGAACAACTAAATAAATGAATCCGTCTACCATGGAGGTGGGGCTCTGATATAACATAACTATCAGCCTAAGCCGTGTCACTTTATTTTATTTTACTTTGACATTAAGTCACTTTAGTATCTGTGACTGTGATATTAAGTGCCACCTGTCACTTTGGTAGTAGTATCTATTATTTGAACAATTCACACTGCACTGCCATTGTTGTATGTACCATCTAGCTGATCCTGCCAACTACGCTATTTATCTATTATATAGCGCCTTTCTATCTATCTATCTATCTATCTATCTATCTATCTATCTATCTATC
>JANRMT010062823.1:25805825-25816402 GCA_026402145.1 Polypterus bichir lapradei | reverse complement strand
GATAGATAGATAGATAGATAGATAGATAGATAGATAGAGTGAAAGGCGCTATATAATAGATAGAATGATAGACAGATGACGCTCCTCTCACAGTCCACACGTAGGGTGGGCGCCTGCCTGTGTATTTAACCCTTGATGGCCGCTGTGTCCCACTGGGGTCTGACAGAGATGGTCAGCGTAAGGCCAGTCAGCTTGAGGAGCGGCGGGGGTCTTTCACGTTTGCCTGATAGACCCTGATGGCTCTCGCTTCCCACCATTAACAATTTAATTACAGCTTATCAGATGCTGTTTTCTCG
This sequence comes from Polypterus bichir lapradei, assembly GCA_026402145.1. Taxonomy (NCBI): domain Eukaryota; kingdom Metazoa; phylum Chordata; class Cladistia; order Polypteriformes; family Polypteridae; genus Polypterus; species Polypterus bichir. The sequence continues at coordinate 25,816,106 of JANRMT010062823.1, read as the reverse complement.
GAGTGCGTGGACGGCCATTGTTCCACACTTCATTATTCAAAGCTGAAAAGGTTACAGTGATTGGCGATGCCAAGTCTCAACTTGCCGCAGAATCTTAATTAATCAGTGGATGAAGGCAGACATGGCAGAGTGCGTTTAACATTCAGGGCTGCCAGTCAGCGGCACCCGCTTCCAAATTGTTTAGACAGCTAAAGGAAAAACTGGCATTTAGAATAATTATAGCGAGCGCCAGCGTGTCAGGAACTTAGAGATGACACAGAAGCAAAATGTCAGCCGAGCAGCACGGCGTGGCACGGGAGGGCAGGGCCACTTGACGGGTGCCCATGACAACTTCAGGGGCTATAAACTCAAGTCAGCTAAGACGAGAGCTGGCAGGCCGGGGACACAAATCACTGCCAGGCAGTTTTATGCCAAGGCAGAAAACTCAGATGAGAGAAATAAAAAGAAGGGGTACAAGTGGCTGAATGGGTAGGCAACAGGACCTCAAATGGCACCCACTGACCAGGAGTACCAGGATGGAAGGTGCCACACTGGCGCCCGCCATCAGCTTTATTGTCGTTGTGATTTGGCTTTGCTGAAACTCATTTATGTGCCTAGTGGGTGTGGGTGGAGCCCTAAGAGGCGGGGTCATCATGATGTCACATCTGAGGGTCCACGTTTCTACTCTGGGGGGTGAGGGGGCTTCCCTCAGGTGGTCTTTGAGTGTCGTAGGGTTCATTGCTTCTTTTTTCGTCCTGTTTTCTGGAGCTCAGATGTGGCGCAGGTCTTGAAGGCGTTGAAGTAGGGGGTTCCTCCTCGGCCTGCTCTTCTCTTTTTGTTCAATCCGTTCTTCATTTTTATTTTTCTACGCTGCCCGCTTGTTCACCAGTCACAGTTTTATGGTTTCTCTTTTTCTGGAAGTTTCTGTGAATTTGTTAAACTGCTCTTCCACTGTAGGCCTGTGTAGGCCGAAGCCTGCAGGTAGCAGTTGGGGGACTGGCTGGCTCAGGGAGAGCCTCACCTGGATGGGCTACTGAAGGCCCTGGCCTGTTGTGGTGGCCTCTCACGGGGCCTCAGATGGCCAGAACTCTGAAGGTCAGGGTCAGAGTCTGCCGTTCTCAGCTGCTGCTGACGATGAGCTCTTTGGTCGGCTGATGTTTTGGTGCTCGTTACATGAAAGCCTTTCGGTTTACGACGTCTCCGTTTTGCTCTCACGATTTTGGTTTCCACTCCTGGGCTTATTAGGCTCCTCATACCGACCTCGGCTTGATCCTCTCCTGACTCCACTGGCATTTAAGTTCTTCTGCCTCCAAGTGGAGTCACGTCAGTGTGAGGTGGGCACAGCATCGTCGACGTCTCAAAGACAGTTCAGGGGGTGTGGCTGTAAACGCTGTCATTAAAGGTCACCGACGTGTTGTCACTTGTGAGTTGCAGCTCCGTCTGACCAGGTGGCCCTTTGGAGTTTTATAGGGGGGGATTCCTGGGTGGACATCAGTCGTCTTCTGAACTGTGGGTGCACCTGGAGACCGCCCTCTGGCCCTGAAGGTGTCTGCTAAGTGCACAAGCTTGACAACTGGTGACAAATTCAAATCAAGAAGGGGCATCCGTGGCCAAAGCGTGCAACGAGGGTCTGAATGCAAAGTTAATCAAATGGACTCCAGCAGAGAAGGTGTGAGGATCATTGAGAACTCAGAGAAATACCAGGAGACGCCAAACAGAAGAAGACACGGTCGGGCAAAGGGAGGGTCCAAAACCTGTGGGGGCCACCAGGAGAAAAAAGGACAAGACGATACTCAGGAGTCAATGGTGATGAAGACTGGCCCGACAAATGAGCCCAACGCAGCGGCGCGTACGGTCACAAGAAGGGACACAAGACCTCGAAAAGGTTTGGGGCGGCCACCCGTATGTTACGGCCTGGCAGCAAAATGGGTTTGTTTAAGAGGAACTGTGATCAGGTTCAAGTCCAAACCAGAACTGAGGACATGTGGATATGGGCCTGGACCGGAAAGTGATGTCATCGGGGCAGGAAGTGGCGAACGTCACAGGCGGCAGAAAGTGGAAGTGACATCATTAGGACAGGAAGTGACGTCATCACAGGTGCCGGAAAACGGACGTGACGTTATCACTACAGGAAGTGATGTCATCACGGGCGCCAGGACCCTGTGGGATTTCCCGTGAATGGTCTGCAGAGGATTGAGAGAAGAAGTGATTGCACTTGGCCACCTCCTGGTCACACATGGAGTTGTCACTATTCGGCCCCTTTAGCTGCCTCCCATGCTCACGTGTGTGAAGTGACTTCTGGTGGTCCTACCCACCCATGGATTCCAAGATGGTGTCATAGGAAGATGCGAAGATATTTCAGCCACCCTGAAACGAGGAGACAACCAAAATATGAAGGCAAGAAAGGCGGAGCTTCAGCAAAAACCCTTCAAGGGTCCCAACGTGTCCTTCCAGAAACAAAGGGGAAGGCGCACAAGTGAAGAACAGTGACGACGTCACACGTGACAATCAGCATGCACAGAGCACAAAATGGCAGTGCCGGCGAGGTCAAACCATGGTAGGCATCATGGAGAGACCGGGAGAACAACAACTGAGAGAAAAATCAAAGGTTCAAAAGCAGCAGCAAACTCCGAGTCCACTTGGTCCCCAAAAACGGCTAACGTCCAAGTGGCACATCCAGCAAAGCCCAAGTGTCACACAAGGGGGGGGGGGGCCGGACTGAGTACCCGGCCGATGACCATTGAGGGGGGACCTCAGCCTGGCAGGAAGTGAAAGCCGAGGAGGTGACAGAGGAGATGCCAGCCGTGCCAACCAGCGCCAGCCTCGGCCCGTCCTCATGAAGCGAATCCTCAGAGTGTTTTTTTGTTTTTTTCTTTTCTTCCCAATCCGCCGCTCATTTCTAGTTTTAACAGCCGCTGATCCCAGTTTAGAAGTCTCACGCTGGGCTCCTCACACCGCCCTCGATGCCCCTCTGCCCCCCGTCGAGCTGCCTACTCACCATCTGAGTGCCACACACCAGATGGCCTCACGCTGACTTGCAATGGCTGCCTGAGGTCCACTGGGTGACGTGAGCCTTGGCGTCACTCGGTGGGGGCGTGATGTGTACCACGTGTCAGGTGACACTGGCGGGATGCCCATCGATTTCAGGTCCTCGTTACGGTGCGGCTCGGCCTCCACTCCCTTCTACTTTTTTTGTCATCACTGGGTAACTTTGCCCGGTCCCTTTCTTATCATTTTGTGTTTAGGGTCTTCAGTGTGTCCTGTGTGGACCACCTGCTGGCCTCGACTCTTGGCTGAGCCCTTCACTGCTTTGTTTCTATGCCCACATAGATTTTATGCTCATAATGAATTCTTTACATTCCTCTGTTGCTTTACATGGACAGCAGGGAGCCACTTGGACAACTGCCAACGCGCAGCGCCCACCTGGATGATGAGATGGCAGCCATCCTGGTCTTCAGTGCAATCACCGCACATGAGATATGAGAGGGACAGACGGAGAGGATTGGGGTCTGCCCAGAACGACCAGGCCATGGTGGGCAGTTTGGCCAGGACAACAGGGTACCCCCCTACTCTTCTTCAAAGATGCCCACGGCTGGGCCATCTTAACATATGGGCACAATGGGCACCAGCCGGGGGGGCCCCAGGAGCACAGGCACCCACGATGTTTCTGACACCCTCGTGTGTTTCTGTTTTTGTGTCAAAACAGGGGCCCCAGCACATAACGGGGGGCTATGACGGCCCTGTACAGTCGGGACCCCCTCCAAAGGGTGGTGCCAATTTTTACTGCAGGAGTTGCACATCACTGCACTGGGGCATCAGGGTCCACACCCACACCACAAGGTAAGTGCCCCCCCCCCCCGATGACCTCACCAATGCCAACCTGTCAGTGTTCTCCCATCCAAGTTCTGGCTGGGCACAAACAGACTTGGCTTCAGGTGGATGGGCATCATAAGGGAGCCATGAAACAAAAAAACCTGCCATGAAAACCCAAGACGTTCAGAAAGGTAAGCTGGCGCAATGAGAGCCATCGTAATGTGGGCGCCAAGAAGCTTGACATTGAGGGGCAGGCATTGGCACGTTCACCCGCCACCAATCTACAGGCCCCACCTAGATGACAATCTCAATTGGAACATCAGCATCAAGAACGTCCACTCTAAACACGGGGTGAAGCTGTGGGGGGGTCTGACCCCACTATTTAGAACCCAGGGCCCCCCTAATGTTTCAATTTGATTAATGCAAATCGACAATTTGTCCGTCATTTCCACCCTGCACCTTACACCGACTTGCAATAAACACACACACACACACACACACACACATCTTACCCACCCCAGTTGTTTCTCAGCCCACCCACTTCACAAATTCAGGCTTAAAGTGGACGAGGTCTTCATGTGGTCCTTTACTGATGCAATCTGTCGTCACTTTCAGCTCCACTGCCTGCTTTACTGGTCTGACAAACCAAACGATGAAAAATTCAATTATCGGGTACGGACGTCGAGGTTTTGCTAGCCGCGTGTCGGTGGGCCGTGGAGAAGAAACTGGAGATCATCTCAGCTGGTGACAGGCAGCCATTCCACGCCACACTCGACGTCACTGATCACACTTGTGTTGTGAAGATCTTAGTTTGTGTTCTGTGTTGTCATCAAAGGGGCGGGGCTACACAACTCTGCAGCTTCAGGCCCCGCCTCCAGTACCGTATAAAGGCCCGCCGTCCATGAGCAGCTGACTCGGCTTTGTGCTCCCCGTCCGTCCCTAATCCGGGTGTCTGTAGGACCTCCTTTTTGTTTTTTGGGTGGTCGTTTGTTTCTTGCCTCACTTTGAGACAGCTCTCGACATTTGGAATAGCTTTGGATTTTCTGCAAAGAAACCCTTTAAAGATAAAAGGAATGCTCTTTGGGTTTGGGTCCTCCTGTCTCGCTTTTTAGGTTTTGGGCTTTACAGAGTTAGGGGTGCGGTGGAGTTGTGAACTTCTGGAGCTTCTGGGAAGTCTTCATTTACCTTTAGGGACTCATGAAGTTCTGTCTGGCTGTTATATAGCGCCTTGAAGTTTTCTATCGCTCTATCTATACATTACATGTGTCTTTAATGTCTACTAATTCATCTGCCTGTTATATAGCGCCTTCGCAATCAATCTGTTAATTTGGTAGCACCTGTCCTTTCTGCCTGTATTTCTATTATGTAGCGCCTTTCACAATATCTATCTATCTATCTATCTATCTATTATATAGCGCCTTTCTATCTATCTATCTATTATATTGTGCCTTTTATTTCTATCAGTCCACTATAGGTGGCACATGAGATGGACGGGCATCCCAGCCATGAGTCAGGAAGATCCCTTACCTGGAAGGGAGGCCCCGAATGAACAGAAAGGCAGCCTTGCTGGGGACCGTGGGTGCCACAAGAGGGTGCTGCAGGGAGAGGTGCTCCCTGCTATATTGGACCTCCATCTGACCCAGAAGTTTCTCAAATGGGCAGCTGCCCTGGCATCAGAAGTACTCCCGGGTCCTCAACATAAGGGACTGCACTGCTTATCCAGGGAGTCAGAGCTGGGTGAAAGGAAGGCCACACTTGACCGGAGGAGGGCAGTGCGGTGGAGGGAGGAGAAGTGACTTGTGGAGAGATCACTTGTACTTGTTACTTTTGGAGGTATTGTGTAACGTTAGTTTTGAACCCGGGGCCGTGTTATTGTGTGTTTGTGGCGCCACGGTTCTATCACACCATCTATCATACCACGTCTTCCTTATCGGTTGATTGTGTAGCGCCTTTTCTATGCATCCATCCGTCTATCTATCCAGAGGAATACTCTTCATGGACCCTAAAACCTGTGTGATCTTATATAGCGCCTTTCACAACGTGCACCTCATGTAAAGGCTTTCCAGTCATTTCTGTGTTTCTGTGGCGTCAGGTGAAGTTACTGATTCAGCGTCAGGCGCAGGTGAGTAATAACAGCTGATCGTTTGACGTTCTGATTTTATATAGCGCCTTTCATATTTCACACAGTTCCTTTGCCTTTCCAGTCATTTCTCTGCTCCCACAATGGCAGACCAAGGGACTCCTTTGACGTTACACAGGAAGTCAGGTGATTTCATATAGCGCCCTGCACGGTGCACACCATCCCAGTTTACTTTTCTGACCTGGCGCCGGTGACATTTTATATAGCTCCTTTCCTTTCCAATTACCTCTTCAGTGTCAGGTGACGTAACTCCTACAGAGGCAGACGGCAAGTGAGTAAGAAGGACTTTCTGAACTTATATAGCGCCTTTTACTGTGCACCGTACCTCTAAATGCTTTTTGACCATGTGTGACCTGACAAAGCCATGGGTCACTGAACGTGTGACGTTCTCATTTTCTATAGTGCCTTTCATATCAAAGTCTTTTCCAGTTGTTTCCATGTCTTATGATGCAGTCCCTGTCCCTTTGGGGTCAGACAGGGTGCCAGTAATAAGTGACAGTCTGACATTATATAGTGCCTTTCACCGTACACCCCGTCTCCAAGTAGTTCACCAGTGCGGTTCATTGATGTCTGTGTTTGTGCTGCAAGGCTGGTAGTTTTCTGAACTTGTGACTTTTTCGCCTTATATAGTGCCTTTCACTGTGCACACCATCCCAAGGTGCTTTGCAGGTACAGCAGAGGCATAGATCTGCAATGGAGGGCACTGGCAAGTAATGTGATTCTGTGAAGGTCTGAGGCGGGCATTGTCCTGATCACCATGTGACCCTAATATAGCGCCTTTGCTATCCAAGACCACTTACAAGCGTGAGAAGCCCATGTGAGTATTTCTGCAGTCAGTGGTTTTATATAGCGCCTTTCACCCTGCACGCCACCACTAAGAGTTTTGTGAGTGCAGACCCTTCACGTCTGAAGCACACGAGCGGCCCACTTAGGATCAGCCAGGGAGTCCACAGAGAGGGCTGAACCTGTGACTCTCCAGCGGTTATATAGCGCCTTTCACGGTGCACAAAGGGGTACAGATGCTGGCCAGTAGTGGCATTCAGTGAAACTCAGAGGTGGGAATTGTCATTGCAAGTGGTAGTCAGAATTGGGGGCTGCCTTTCACCATGCGGAGCACCCCAAGGCACTTCACAGACACGTAAAGCTGACTTCTGCAGTGGGACTGCTGGCGGTGATGAGATTTAATAGATGCCAGAGACGGGCACAGCCCTGATAACCGGTTGAGCCTACTATAGCGCCTTGAACGGTGCACACCACCCTACACAGAGAGCACTTTCCGGATGTCTGCAGTGGGCGCGCTGGCAGATGAGGTGACTCATTCAGGGTCACAGGGGCTCAACTGACCCGACGACCTGGCGATTTGTAGTACCTGCCTTTGCCACTAGTGGGCGGCATTGCCCGATTGGCGTAGCAGTTCTTGCCCTTACCCTAATTCTGCGTGGCTCAGGTGAGGTGTGTCAAGGGGCTGTCGCCAAGTGGTGGTCGGGTTGAGCTGCTGTTCCGCAGACGCTCATTCTCCACGTTGCCCCTCGTCCGTTGACGCCGCTCTTTTCTATGCCTCCGTGTCCAATGCGGTGACAAAGTCACATCAGTGCTGAAGGTGACAGGCAGACACGGCCCCGGGATCAAGGACAACACCTCCGCCCGGGTCCACCCATGCGCCCGCTCTTTAGCACAGACCTGTCGCCTGGTTTGTCAAGAGCCATACGAGGTGACAACTCGGCAGCGCAGCCTTTGCTGTCACGATCCCGAGGGGCCGCCCTGTGACAAAAGCTGCCAGCGCCGGGCCCCGAGGCTCCGCATCTCCCACATTTGTACATTCATCAAAGTCCTGACAGCGGCACGGGAACGCGGGGATCTCGGAGGCGACACCGGCGGAGGATCAAACCGGCGCACACCAACGCGCCAGCGACAAGTGCGCCGCCGCCGCCGCCGCCGTCCTCGAGCTGAAAAGAGACGCTAATGGCGCTCTAACGACGGCACCAGGGACGTCGCGCTTGTCAGCCGCTCTCTGGTCTTCTCTCCCGTCTGCGTGTAACGAAGCTCTTTGATGGCCTCTTTATGGCTTCCGAGGAGAGGCCGCCGTGACAGCTTCATCCCGCGGCGCATTCATCGGAGAAAAAGAGAGAGACGCGGAATACAAATGAGGAAGAGGAGGAGGAGGAGGAGGCAGCTAGGAAGGAGGAGGCTGCCCCCACGTGGCCGCAGGCCCGCACTGCATTACAAAGGCGTTCAGTTCACGAAAAGCGGCAACAAAAAGCCCGAGACGTCCCGTGCGGGGCGGGGCTTACAATCTGAAGGCTGATTTACGCTTCTGCATCGCGCCTGCGCCATAAGCACGCTGTGTGTCGAGACGAGCCCAACGACTCTGATTGGCCAGTTTCATAACTGCGTATTTCGTAAAACGCATTTCCAATTGTCTTCTGCAATTCAGGAACAAACAATGGGACAGACGGCGGAAAGACTTGCAGAAGAAGTTTGAAAAACATTTTTTTCCCTACAAGGGTTTTTTTGGGAGTTTTTTCTTTGTCTTCTTAGAGAGTCAAGGATGGGGGGCTGTCAAGAGGGAGGGTCTGTTAAAGCCCATTGCGGCACTTCTTGTGTGATTTTGGGCTCTACAAAAATAAATTGTCTTGTGTTGCATTGCGTCTCTCCAAACCAACGCCATGTCGCCTCTCTGGCTTTGTCTCCCACCGCCCCACTTGAGCTGACCCTCTAATGTCCTCCTTTCTAATCCTGTCCATTCTCATCACACCCAATGCAAATCTTGAATGAACTTTTGTTTAACATCGCATTGAATTTTGATTCTGTGTTTGGACTTTCATCAACGTATGAGTGAGTGAATTTCATTTCTTTCTCTTGTGACAGATAGGGGGCGCTGTCGTCCCCTTGAACCCTCAGATCAGACGCCAGACACCACATAAAAGTCCAAAAGTTGACTTTATTATAATTAATAAGTGCACAAAGCACCCTACACTCCACAATACTCAATAATTACTACAATAACAACCTCCACACTCCCAGATGTGTTGTCCCCTGCCACCCGCCTCAGCTCAACCCTGGGATCTCCCACAGTCCTTTTTAAAGTCCTTGACCCGGAAGTGTTTCTGTCCCTCAGTCCATGTGACTAGGACGTACAATCCTCGTTCCTCCCCGTGGTATCCAGCAGGGCTGTGGATAAAAACTCCATTGTCCATGAGTCCCTGCTGGCATTCGGGGCACCTCCATCTGGCGGCCTGGGGGTATTGGCTGGGATGACTGGCTGGCTATATATCACACTCTCTATTAAATAAAATGAGGTTTTCGAATTCTAATGTTATCCCCTGAAGATGTCCTACATTGCCTTTCTTGGATACGTCCTTCTTTCTACAGTAATTCAGCTGGTGGAAGACCAGACGGTGTTAACGGTTGTAGATATTCTTTGTGATATTGTAAGTTGATGTTTTCATCTTCCTCATCATCACCACCAACTGTTTCAGCAGAGTCTACTGAGCCACATTTAACCAATTTGTCGTGTAACCGATCGACATTTTGTCTGTTAATTCGTTTGACTTCATCGTTTCTCGGTGCTAGGATTACCTCGTGCACTCATTTCTTCTGTTGGTAACCCTTCGTGATGAAATTCTTCAATAAGATTTGGACAGAATCTTCTTAGTCTTCTTTAATTGGGAACTTAAAGTGAGGAAAACGTTAAAATTTATAAGAGCTGAGAGCGCAGGAACTGAGTGTGTCTGACAAAAACATCACAGAGGTGAGAGGACGGGACTTGAAAAATCTCAGGGCAAAAGTCGCAGTTCGCAGGACTTGAAAAAATCTTCCAAAAAGTCTCATCTTGTTGCAGGATTTTTTTTTTTATATAATAGAGAGATTTATTCTACATTTGCTCTTTTGTTTTCTTGCTTTCTTTTCTTTCATAGATTTTTCTTTCCCGAGCCCTCTAGTGGCCATTATAGGGATATTTCAGGACTTTGTGCTTTGGACTGCTCAACGTTTAGCATTTGTTTAATGGAGTTTTGGGCTATGGAAATGCAGAGAATTAACACAGTGGTTTAATATGTGAAAGGCAATGGCTAAAATCATTAAATATATCAAATGTCCTATTGTAATGCCATTCTGCTTCTAATGGATTGAGCTAATGCCACCTTTACCTGTTCTGGGGCAGACAGACAGACAGACAGACAAACATGCAGGCAGACAGACAGGCAGGCAGACAGACAGACAGACAGACAGACATGAAGACAGACAGACATGAAGACAGGCAGGCAGGCAGACAGACAGACAGACAGACAAACATGCAGGCAGGCAGACAGACAGAGACACAGACAGACAGGCAGACAGACAGACAGACA
>JANRMT010062823.1:25691759-25804259 GCA_026402145.1 Polypterus bichir lapradei | reverse complement strand
CTCCAGTCCTCACGTCCTTACACTGGCTCCCGGTTAAGTTTAGGGCAGATTTCAAAATCCTTCTTTTAACATATAAAGCCTTAAATGGCCGAGGTCTGGCTTACTGAACTTATCATGACTTACAAACCTGAGTGCACAATAAGATCTCAAGATGCCAGTCTGCTTATGACTCCAAGGATTAATAAAATAACAGTAGGAGGTCGAGCTTTTAGTTACAGGACCCCCCTAAACTGTGGAGTGCTCTGCCTGCTACTATAAGAGCTTTCAAAGACTCACAACTTCAGTTTAGCACACCCTGACTAGAGCTGCTGATTAACTACACAGACTGTCATTAGCACTAAAACATCCGTAATATGAACTTGTTACTGACCCGCCTCACCTGCTCTGTTTCTCTTCTCGGTACTCAAATGTGCCACTCGGTGCCACTGCCCACCCGCCTGCCAAAGGTAAAGTCATCTCTGATGGAGGATCGCAGGAATCGTCAGGTAGAGGAGTCCTGTCATGGATTGGCTGGCCCAGCACTGACTCATCTGTGGAATGGCCAATAGGGGGAGGCGGCTTGATGGTCTCCAGGACTCCTATTATGGGATATCATCTACTGTTACATTCTGCTCTGTCATATTTCTATTGTATTGAGGATGACTTGTGTTCTGCTCTGTGTATTGTATTGTGTTGACCCCCTTATTTGAGACCCACTGCACCCCCAACTGACCTGGTAAGGGGTCTCTTTTTGAACTGCCTTTCTTCCATTTTGTTTTCCCTACTAGGGTGTTTTTGGAGTTTTTCCTTGTCTTCTTAGAGGCTTGGCGGCTGACAAATGGCAGGGCCTGTTAAAGCCCGCTGTGCCCCTCCTCGTGTGATTTTGGGCTGTATAAAAATAAATTGCATTGTCTGCCTTCATGTCGTCCCTCCCCACATCCACAAACCTCCTTTTTGGCCTTCCTCTTGCCTGCCATCCTCCACATTCTGTTCCCGATGTCCCCCCTCATCTGCCCAGGCGCCCTCATCCCCTCAAGTTGAGGTCCTCTGATGATTTCTAAAACTGCATTGCGGCCCAGGAGTAGAACTGCAGGTTGGGTAGTGCCAGGTCTGTCTCCGTCTGTCTCCGCCTGCTCTGTCCGTCTGTCTGATCTCCGCAGAGTCGCCTTGTCGCCGTGTGGTGGCTCCGATTTTTAGATAAACTAGGGGGCTTCGCTCGTTTTCCAAATACACACTTTTTTCTTTGAACTTCTGTAAAAACAATATTTGTAATCTTGCGAGTCCCAATATGCTGAATCTTTTTAATGAGCTCCGTGAGATGTGTGTTTAATGACTTTGTACCCTAATTCAGGACAGGTTTCTCTGTTTCAGACAAAACGATCTTCATCATCATCAGCAGTTCATCATTTTTTTTTACAAAGTAACCAATAAATGCATGTGCGCTAACCTCCGTCTTTGTAATTCTCCAGATTCTTTATTTGTCACGTGCATACAGTAGTTACACAGGACGACACGCAGCGAAATGCATCCTGATCCGCTTGTCCAAAACTGTGCAAAGTTACAAGAATATCAGTTAGATTAACAAAAAGTCACAGATTGAAAGATAACAGAATAGTAGAACATAATAAAGAAGTAAAATGATGTGAATGAAGTAGAATGAAGTGTTAAAAGTGCAATAGTGCAGTGAGTACTGTGCAAAACCAAAGTTAGACTGGTGCACAGTTAAATACAATACAATACAATACAATACAATACAGTTTATTTGTTGTGTAGCCCCAAATCACACAGGAAGTGCAGCAATGGGCTTTAACAGGCCCTGCCTGCCTCTTGACAGCCCCCCAGCCTCGACTCTCTGAGAAGACAAGGAAAAACTCCCAAAAAAACCTCGTAGGGAAAAAATGGAAGAAACCTCGGGAAAGGCAGTCCGAAGAGAGACCCCTTAACAGGTAGGTTGGGCGTGCAGTGGTTGTCAAAAGAAGGGGGTCAATACAATACAATACAATACACAGAACAGAACAAATCCTTAATACAGCATAATAATACAAATTTTAGAAGCACGGAGCAGAATTTAACAGTAGATGATATCACATAATAAGATTTGGATATTTTTAGAGTCCTGGAGACCTCATCCATCAAGCTGTCTCCCCCATTTGGCCATTCCACGGCTGGGCCAGCCAATCCGATGAAAGGACCCCTCTTTCCCATGATTCCTGCGATCCTCCATCAGGGGTGACTTTACCATAGGCAGGCAAACAACTTGGCAGGTGGGTCGTGGCACCAATTGCCACATTTGAGTACCGAGAACAGAAACAGAATAGGTGAGGGTTAGTAACAAATTATAACAATCATGTTACTTATGTTTTAGTGCGAATGACTAACAACAGAGATGCAGTCTGTACAGTTAATCAGCAGCTCTAGTCAGGGTGAGCTAAACTGAAGTAGTGAGTCTTCAGCCGGGATTTAAAGGCTGAGACCGAGGGGGCATCTCTTATAGTAGCAGGCAGACCACTCCACAGTTTAGGGGCCCTGTAACTAAAAGCTCGACCTCCCACTGTTATTTTATTAATCCTTGGAATCCTAAGCAGACCGGCATCTTGAGATCTTAATGTGCGCTCAGGTTTGTAAGTCATGATAAGTTCAGGTAAGTAAGCCGGACCTCCGCCATTTAATGCTTTATATATTAAAAGGAGGATTTTGAAATCTGCCCTAAACTTAACCGGGCGCCAGTGTAAGGATTAAATGAGGCAGTTTGTTTGTTTGCGCTCCTGCGATCTTTACTTTCTTTTTTTCTATTTTCTAATTTGCCTAATTTCATATCCTTTAACTTTCTCCACATGTGTATCGCGCCATTTTTTTTTTTTTTTCGCCTTTCTAATTTTACTGCTTTCCTAATCTCTAAGCTGCTCTGCATGTGTTTAGTGCCAACGTTTGAGAACGTCTTTATGAAGTTCTACTTTGTCTTTTAATTCGGAGCCCGATTGGACCTGCTTTGTTTGTTTTCCAGTTCCACTTGTTCCGGGCTGATAATTACTTTCCTTATTTTCTGAATTTGCCCCTCAATTATTCTTTTTTGCTCTTTTTTCTCTTCTGAGTCTCTTTTCTCCACGCTGCGTTCTTCTTCGCTTAGATGTCGACATCTCATTTATCACGTACTCTCCTTATACGCTTTATATGCGCTGAGAGCCCTGGATGTGCGTGCGCTCAAATCCTTTAGACGACTGAACGTTTTGCTGCCCGTGATTGTAAGGAAGGCGTGTCCTTCAAGAATCTCATGTTCCACGTCATCGCGAGGCGGTCCTGGCACAAAGTCACATGTTTAAGGTCCCCGGCGAGACACTCTGTGGCCGTGGGTCTCTTTTTTCTCCGCGCTTTTCTTTCTTCTTCGTTTAGTTGTCGACGTTTCACTTCTACGCTATTGACCTCATACACTTTATAGGCACGGAGAGCCCTGGAGCCGTGCGCTGCATGACTGCCTTTACACCACTGACTTGTTTGTTCTGCCCGTGGTCTTATTTGTTGATGGGCATGTCTTGCAAGAATCTCGTTCAATGTTCCCGTGAGACGCCCCATGGCAAGTCTCTCTCTTTCGTCTCGCGGGTGTCTTTTAAATGTCTTCCGAGAAGATCACGTATCGTAGCCTTGCTTTTGCTTTCCAGGACAGGATTTCTTTTTATAATAGAGAGATGAGTTTAAAATGGAGTCCGGCTTCTCAGATCTGTTGATGCGTCTCTTTGGGCGGACAGTCATCTGGACGATGTTAGATCTCCTGACTAAAGTGAGATGAAGAGTCACTCTGCCAACAGCACATTCGCAGGATTTGAATCTTTTAGAGAACAGCAAGTCAGCTCTTCATTCTGCTTGAGCCACCCGGACCCTCCTGGGTTTCTATGGACGCTGATAAGAAACGGAAGCTAAGGAGTAGTAAACCATCCTAAGGGTGGCGGAAAGTGCTAGAAATGCAAAGTACGCGACTTGTCACCTGACCGCAGGTACTCCAGCTTTTAACAGACCCTTAGTTCTATAACAGCAGTCCTGCTTTGTGCTCACCGAGGCCCGGATGGCCCCCTGTCACCTGTGAAAATAAAATGTAAAACAATGAAAAACATCAAAGAAAGTATTAATAGATGGCCTTCTGTCTGTGAAGGAAATGATTTTTATGAATGTGTGCGGTCATAAGATTTACTTATGGATGCTGTCAAATCAGTGTGCCCCCCCGACTCACCACATACCCTGTGACTTGTCTTGGTGTCCAGTTGTGCCAGTTATTCTTCTCAGGGATCAACAGCCTGGCAGTTCCAGTCCCCATATACCGTACAGCTTTGGAGTTATTCATTGGAAGACATCGGACATCGAGAGGATGGACCTGAGGACCAGGAAGATCCTGACCATGTATGGACTTTGCCATCCCAAAGCAAATCTCAGGGCACTGTACTGCATATTGGGGTCATCCAAGGCTGATACCCGGTGTGCCGGACGGCCAGGACCCATGCCCGGCCAGGACGCCTAGAATGACCAGGAAAGAGATTATACCTCCCCTGGGCCACAAGAAGTATGTGGAGCCCTGGACATCAGCACTTCACCCACACCAGGAAGTGCCACCGAAAGGTCAGCTGGGAGCACCTGGAGCACCTCCTGGTGACTATAGAAGAGGCCGCCTCCATTGAGTAGAGGAGTTGGAGGCGGGAGGAAGAAGGCAACGCTTGGGAGGAGAGGTGGAGAGGCGGCCGGAGAAGTCCGGAAGCGAGAGAAAAGGACGAAAGTGTGTTGTGTGCTGGACTTTTATAATTAAATGTGTGCGTTTGGAACATTCTGTGTCCGCACGTTTGTGTCCGGGCTGAACTTACCACAACGGACACATTTTGGGGCGCCTACCCGGCTGTCCCCATTCACTCCAAGGGTTAACCAAACATAACGCTCAACAACGTGAAAATGAAACACAAATAACGTGGCCATCACAATAAAGGCTGCTTCATCGCCCAGCAGGTAAGAGTGGACCTCCTTCACTCTGCTGGTGCCTCCTTTCAGGTGGTCACACTTTTATTATGGCCCAGGGACCAGAAGGATGCAGAGCCAGTTGCCATCACTGGGTGATTTCTTTACACTGTGGAGGAAGAAGAAGACAAGACAGTTAGTGAGGGCGCCACCTCTTGGTCCGGGGTGGTATCACACACCAGGGAGGAGCTCAGAGAGAGAGAGTGACCCTCTGATGCCCATGCATGATGGTATCAATAAGACGGAATGGTGGCCGAGGTCTCATCAAATGCATGGCTGCACACACCAACCCTCCATCGCTGAGCTGAGTGACATTGACGTCTACGCCACATTGTCATACACAGGTGGCTCCCAACATGTCAAAGAAGTACCAGTACACCGAGTTTGGCAGAGATCATTTCACCAAACTTGTGAAGACCCCCAAGGCCAGCAGAGCAGAATAATCCCCCACAGAAACTGCAAAGGAAATCAAGAGCAAGTACCTGGAAGAACAACCTGCAATGAAGCTGGGACTGAAAGCCGGAAGATCGAGCTTCCCAAAAATAAAAAAGCCCACCGCATGGTCGATGCTCCTGTGGTCTTGACAGTCCATTTGTGAACAAAAGTGCAAGTTTAACTTGGCTGAGCAGCCTCGGGTTTAGGGGAGAGACTGAAGGTCTACTGAGTGTGGGTCAGGCACTCAACACCAGGGACCACCAGCAGGACGTCCTGAAGCAGCAGGGGCAGAGCAAGTGCAGGGGGGACGATCAGCCGTGTCATCGCTGGATGTGCAGGGCTGCCTTCCACTGAACACGTAAGCTGGCGTGACAAGGCGGCCAGCTACCTGCCCTGATTGATCTGTGGCGCGGTAGGTGGAAACACGCCTGAGAAGTGGTACCAGCACATGTCGGAGACGCTGCCATCGTGTGGGACATGGAAGTGCAAACTAATCGCAGACCTAACCGTCCCGATGCAGTCGTCCATCACAAGGAGACACCAACATCAGGATCATGGAAAGTAAGAAGCAAAGCAAATGCAATGATCTGGAGGCTGAGATCAGCTGGAACGTGGAGCACCAGACTTGGAGTTGTCTCGTGGTGGTCAGGGTAGGAGAACAGCAGACGTGATGAAGTGTGAAGTGCTGGGTTAAAACTTTGGGTCCCTGGTCGGGACACGGACACCACAGTAGCTGCTGGCAAACTGGCGTGATAAACAAACTTCATAAAACTAATGAAGTTAAGACCAGACCTGCACCACAACACTTATTTCTAGAGCAAGTGGTGGAGCGCAAAGTGCTTTACAAGATGAGGAAAGAAAAGTTTATAATAAATAAAAATAAGATTAGGCAAATAACAAAGAATAAAGTAAGATCTGAAGACCAGGAGGACACAAAAAAAATCTGCAGGGGTTCCAAAGCCACGAGACCACCAGGCTCCCTAACATAAATCAGTCCTCATGGCTTTCAGGCTTCACATGGAAGAATTAGATCAGGGGTCCTCAATCGCGGTCCTGGAGGGCCGCAGGTTTTTGCTCCAACCCACTTGCTTAATAAGAAGCTCTTATTGCTCAAGTGACACTCCTGCTTCACTTTAGTGGTCTCGCTCGTTAAGATGTTGAACCCTTATTGCTTATTTTAGTCTTAAACAGCCGTAGTCTTGGCTTTGGATTTAATGGCTCCTGATTAGCAATAACATACAAATGACAAAAGGGGGCAGCATTTCTCCAATTAGCTTGTTACCATTTACACCCCTGTGTGTGTTTGTCGTGCACAATTGGGTTTAATGAAATACTTGGAAGGAAAGGGAAGAGAAAAAAGTGAAGGACTGAGAATCACTCCTCCATTTTAGCCTTCAAATCATTTGGAAGATATCCTTAGCCTCGAGATCAGAAGGCTTAACGCGTGGCTCAAATCTTGGTGCAGGGTAGAAGGGCATAGGTTTATGGGGCATTGGGACTTCTTTTGGAACAGATGGGACCGACCTGTTACATTTGAACTGGAGGGGCACCAATGTATTGGGGAGGCATATGTGTAGGCTAGTCGAGGATTGGGGGGGACAGGGAGTTTAGGACAGGCCAGTTTAGATCTATACATGGAAGAACAAACAATGGTGTAGAAATAAAAAGGCATAGTAATGTAAATTCTAAGCAAACATTTAAATGTAGAAGGAGTAACACATTAAAAATAGTTTGACGTAATGCTAGAAGTATCAAAAATAAGGTAAGTGAGTTGGAGTCGTATAAAGCAGAGCATAATTATGATATTATAGCAATAATGGAAACCTGGCTAAATAACAAAGATGGGGATGAGTGTAACAGAGGGATACACATTATTAGGAAGGATAGACAGAACAGAAAAGGAGGTGGGGTTCCTGTTTATGCCAAATGGGGTTTAAATGTAAGACCCCGTCAGTTGGATGATGAGCCCCATCTTAGTGAGGACGTCTGGCCTCACCTGGAAAATATTAGGGAAAGAGGTCTTATTTTAGGAGTGTGTTATAGACCACCCAATTCAGACAGTAACTTCAATACACATCTTTATAGTAATATCAAAAAGGCAAGTTTACAGGGAGATATTATAGTCACTTTAATTATCCAAATATTGACTGGGATCACCTCACAGATGGAGGAGCACAAGAGCAGGAGTTTTTAGAAGTAATCAGTGACTGTTTGTTAACACAGCATGTTAAAGAGCCAACACGAGGTGACGCCTGTCTGGATTTAGTATTCTGTAATAATCAGGATAGAATTGAGGGGGTAGAGGTGATTGGACCACTAGGGTCACGCGACCAGAATGTATTACAATTCTCAGTATTTTGTAAGAGTTGTGGTCCCCGGCCGGGGCTGGAGCCCGGCCGGGACGCCCAGGAGGACCAGAGGAGGACTTGTGCCTCCTCCAGACCGTGAGGGGGCATCTGTCCTGGTTATGTTGGGGGCCTCGGGTACAGGGCATGGAAGCCCAGCCCTGTAGGGACCCGTGGCCACTGCCAGGCCGCACCCCGATGCCGGAATATCCCGTGTGGGACCTGGTCGGGGCTGGAGCCCGGCCGGGACAGCCCAGGAGGACCGGAGGAGGGCTTGTGCCTCCCCCAGACCGTGAGGGGGCGTCTGTCCTGTTTATGTAGGGGGCCTCGGGTAAAGGGCTTGGAAGCCCAGCCCTGTAGGGACCTGTGGCCACCGCCAGGCGGCGCCCCAATGCCTGCATATCCCTGGAGCCCAGCACTTCCGCCACACCAAGAAGTGCTGGGGGGAAGACGACATGGGACACCCGGACGGCTTCAGGGTGCACAGCCGGCACTTCCGCCACACTGGGGCGTGGCTAGGACTAATTGCCGGGAAGCAGCTGGAGCCCATCCGGGTTCCCATATAAGGGGCCGCCTCCCTCCAGTCATTAGTGGATGTCGGGTGGAAGAGGACAGAGCTGGAGAGAGGACGGGAGGCGGTCAAAGAGAGAGAGAGGCAGAGAGACTGTGAGGCCTGGACTGTGGGGAATCGGTGCAAGAGGCACTGGGGTTTGTTGTGCACGGGACTTTCATTTGTAAATAGTGTAAATAAACAAGTGTGTGGTGGAACTTATGATGTCCGTCTGTCTGTGTCCGGGCCAGCGTTCACAGAGTGCAGATGCAAAGACTAAAATTGTGAAGTTGAACTTTGGTAGGGCTAATTTTGAGCAGATGCGACAAAGTCTAAGGAGGATAGACTGGGATAAGCTGTTAAATGTGGAGACAGTCGAGGAGCAGTGGAACAGGTTTAAAAATGTAATGCAGGACAGATACAGACCTACATGTGGAATTAATAGGAAATTAACAGTGGATTAATAAAGATTTAAAAAAGAAATTACAAAGCAAAAAACTGCTTTATAAGGCATATAAGACTAATGACTGCAAAGTAAGAACATGAGGGCAAACATTAAGAAAGATATCAGGGAGACTAAAAGACAGTTGGAGAGGAATAGAGCAGATAAGGAGAGAGACGACCCTAAGAGATTCTTTAAATAGTAAGAGAGAAGTCAAGGAGGAGGTGAAGGGCATCAGGAATAGTAAAGGAGAATTAAAAGACACAGACAGTGAAATAGCGGATGCCCTAAACTCACGTTATTCTGAGGTGTTCACAAGTGGATAACCTCAGAGCAGTAACAGGGACTACTAAGGAGGTACTGAGGGATTTAGAAATTGTGGAGGGAGAAGAGCTGTGATGATTAAATAAGCTGAGATCAAACAAATCACCAGGAGCAGATCAGATTTATCACAGAGTTCTTAAGGAGGTTAGTGAGTTCAGATATAAACCCTTGACACATATTTATAGGAAGTCACTGAGCACTGGAGAGACTCTGAAGGACTGGAAAATGGCAAATATCATCCCATTATATAAAAAGGGTGACAGGGCAGATCTAAGCAAGTATAGGCCAGTAAACTTAACATGCATCACAGGAAAATTAATGGCAGGAATTATTAAGGAGAAGACTGAGCAACACCTGGCAAGGACAGGACAGTCAGTGTGGGGTCAGAAGAGGGAGGTCGTGTTTTACTAACATGCTGGAATTCTATGAGGAGGAAACAAAAGGATACGACCAGAGAGGAGCAGAGGAGATTATTGATGTGGACTTTCAGAAAGCATTTGATAAGGTGCCACATGAGAGGGTGGGCATCAAATTAAAAGAAGTGGCAGTTCAGGGTGATGTGTTTAGATGGGTGCAGAATTGGCTCAGACACAGGAAGCAGAGGGTGATGGTGTGAGGAACCTCATCAGAACTGGCCGATGTTAAGAGTGGTGACCAGCAGGGGGCAGTGTGGGGACGGCTGCTATTTTTAATATCTATAAATGCTTTATATAGGAATACTAGCAAAATACCCGCGCTTCACAGCGGAGAAGTAGTGTGTTAAAGAAGTAATGAAAAATTAAAGGAAACATTTTGAAAATAACGTAACATGATTGTCAATGTAATTGTTTTGTCACTGTTATGAGTGTTGCTGTCATATATATATATATATATACACATACATACATACACACACATCATATATACAGTATATATATCTATATATATATATCTATATCTCTCTCTCTATATATATACACATACATACTGTACATACATACACACACACACATATTATATATATATATCTATATATATATATATATATACACATATATACACAACACATATACACACACACACACATTATATCTATATCTATCTATATATATATACTAGCAAAATACCCGTGCTTCGCAGCGGCGAAGTACTGCCTTAAAAGTTTTATTAAGAAGAAAATTAAACCTTTTTAAACTGAGGGAAAATATACCAATAATTATTTGTTAAAGATCTCTTTGTATGCCACGTTGTCAGTTCGGCCCTCCAGTTGCAATATGACCAAGCTGTAGCTGTGCGCTGAGCTTACTCTTGAGCATGTAACGTACAGTCGGCCATGTGAACAGTAATCTTGTTTCAAATCTCACAGCTTGGATTGCTGCTGTCATAATCGGTTTGAGTTTCATGGTTTGTTTCAATGACGACAGTATTTGTAGGACTTGTGTTGAAGAGACATTCGGCATCTGTCAAGCGTTGTAAGCACACAACCGGTCTCATTGATAAAATCACATCCAGCTTTTGAGAGTTTAAACATTTCTAAACATCAAAGTGTCCACTACTGAAATCGTCACCTGTGAATCTAAGATGTTTAAGAGGCATTGGTGGTTGTCGAAAGGTGTAAAATATTTGGCCATTTCGGTACACTTGAAAGCGACAACCGAACAATTCAGCGGCAGCCATCAACTCACATGCAGAACCATAGGTGAAGGGCTTAAGCATTTCACTCTTCTAGTGCTCCTGTGTAGTCTAATTATCTCCTGTACCGTCATCAGTCCACACCTTGAACCTGTCCCAGTCATTCAATACCTAAGACACAATGTTCCTCCGGATATCAATAGTGAGCCTGATATGGCCGTGCAATATGTAACACAGAGAATGGAAAAGGCAGGCGCCATCTCTGGGCATGGAAACCACTCGGTAAGTGACAGTTCTTTGATCGATGGTGATCACCTCGATAGACATGGTAATGGGGGTGCAGTTGGAATGATAAAGGAAATTGGTACCTGAACAATGGAAACTAAGTCTAAAATACCTACACAATAACTATAATCGTAATAAATGAACAATAAAACAGCGGAGAAGCCGTGGATTAAATAAAAAGGCTGTAGTTATCAGCAGGGAGACGTGAATCCCGTGGTGAAGCAAGGAAGGGAATGAAGAGACCGGAGCGACGGACAGCCTTATATAGGCAGGCAGCCAACAATGTGGGAGGCGTTGGGATGGGGGACCCAACGCCGCCTCACATGGTGACCGAGCTGCAGGCTATGGACGTATATATGTACGTAAGTAGGATTCAGTTAGCGTTGGGAACCCGCGTACCAAATTTCTTGAAGATGGGGCCATGAATAAGAAAGTTCAACATGGCGGATGTTGTTGACCGTTATGACCGTTATACGTAGAATTTCGAAATGAAACCTGCTTAACTTTTGTAAGTGAGCTGTAAGGAATGAGCCTGCCAAATTTCAGCCTTCTACCTACATGGGAAGTTGGAGAATCAGTGATGTGTCAGTCAGTGAGTGAGTGAGTCAGTGAGGGCTTTGCCTTTTATTAGTATAGATAAGGAACAAGCTGGTGAAGTCTGCAGATGATACCAAGATAGGTGGATTAGCAGCTAATTTGAAGTCTGTTATATCATCACAGAAGGACCTGGACAGCATACAGGCTTGGGCAGATTTGTGGCAGATGAAATTTAATGTCAGTAAATGTAAAGAATTACAAATAGGAAGTAAAAATGTGAGGTTTGAATACACAATGGGGGTCTGAACATCGAGAGTCCACCTTATGAGAAGGATTCAGGAGTCGTAGTGGACTTGAGATGATCAACTGCTCATCAGTGTTCAGAAGCCATTAAGAAGGCTCACAGACTGTCAGGTTATATAGCGCCTTGATGTGTGGAGTTCAAGTCACAGGAGGTGACGCTCCTCCTTTATAACACACTGGTGAGGCCTCATCTGGAGTCCTGTGTGCAGTTTTGGTCTCCAGGCTACAAAAAGGACATAACAGCACAAAAGAAGGTCCAGAGAAGAGCGACTAGGCTGATTGAGGGCTACAGGGGATGAGTTATAAGAAGAGATTAAAAGAGCTGAGTCTTTAGAGAGATGAAGAGGAGACCTGACTGAAGTGTTTAAAATTATGAAGGGAATTAGTGCAGTGGATCGAGACTTGTATTTTAAAATGAGTTCATCAAGAACACCGGGACACAGTTGGAAACTTGTGAAGGGTTAATTTCGCACAAACATTAGGAAGTTTTTCTTTACACAAAGAACGATAGACACTTGGAATAAGCGACCAAGTAGTGTGGTGGACAGTAAGACGTTAGGGACTTTCAAAACTCGACTGGATGTAAATAAGTGGACAGGACTGGCGAGCTTTGTTGGGCTGAGTGGCCTGTTCTCATCTTAGAAAATGGAAGAAAATCGAGGATATGAGAATGAGCTGACATAGCAGAGTTAAAGCACCAACAAGCCACGGCATGAAATTATTGTCAAGAATGGCTTTCTAATTAAGTAACCGGGTGAGAACAAAAAACCTGCAGCCACTGCAGTCCTCCAGGACTGGGATTGAGGACCCCTGAATTAGATGATGATGATGGTCATGTGGACATCTGGCCTTCCAATCCAACAATGGAGGGATGGCATGGTGCCCTGATCAGGGGGTGGTGGTGGCACAGATAGTCACAACAACAACATTTATTTCTATAGCACATTTTCATACAAAAAAATGTAGCTCAAAGTGCTTTACATAATGAAGAATAGAAGACACAATAAGAAAATAAAATCAGTCAACATTAATTAACATAGAATAAGAGTGAGGTGGTCCGATGGCCAGGGTGGACAGAAAAAACCAAAAAAAAAAAAAACTCCAGACAGCTGGAGAAAAAAAAATAAAATCTGCAGGGATTCCAGACCACGAGACCGCCTGCCCAGCCCCCTTTGGGCACCAGTGTTGGGCATGAACTACCGTAGTTCAACAGAGCGCCTTCATTAAACAAGCTCATTTTTCTAAGAATGGTGAACTTAACGTAACGTATTTGCAAGTGAAGAACTTGAATGTGAGCGAGTTCAGCTTTAGGTGACATTCTGCTTTAGGTTTCAGATTAAACGTTTTGCCTTACTCTGTAACGTATAAGGATGGAGCCAAATCTGAATATTTGGATACGCACAAATGGTGGATATTTTTTATGAATATTTATTTCGTACAAATTTTTCGCCATTGATTTGTATTCAGGCAGCACGGTGACGCAGTGGGTAGCGCTACTGCCTCACAGTTAGCAGATCTTTAAGGGTTCACTTCCCATTCCTCCCTGCGTGGAGTTTGCATGTTCTCCCGGGTACTCCAGTTTCCTTCCACGGTCCAGAGACACGCAGGTTAGGTGCATTGGCGATCCTAAATTGTCCCTGGTGTGTGCTTGGTGTGTGTGTGTATGTGCCCTGCGGGTGGCTGGTACCCTGCCCAGGGTTTTTTCCTGCCTTGCGCCCTGTGCTGGCTAGGATTGGCTCCAGCAGACCCCCCATGACCCTGTGTTAACACTGAAAAAAGTCTAACATTGATGTTATTCATTCAACGTAAATTTTCTCTTTCAAGCAACTTAAGATTAGTCATTTAGTTTTGTAGCTTGAAATATTTGGCTTCAGATCTCAATCAAAGTAAAAAAAAATTGTTTGTACCAAAGTAAGTTTTGGTGGAGGGAATAAACATAAAAATCCTATTTCAGTAAACCTAATATTTTAGGTTGTTCGTGTGCTGTGGTTGAGGGGCCGTTTGTATTTTCTTCTGGCCGAACTTTCCAGTGTGCTGGCTTTCCAACTGCTAAAAAAGAAGAAGACTTTCCTGAGTGGAGTGGACGTCGTGGCTATGCAGGTCTGGTCATTTTCAGCAGCAGACTTTTATAAAGGACTTCTGGTAAGTGGGCAGCACGGTGGCACAGTGGGTAGCACTGCTGCCTTGCAGTTAGGAGACCCGGGTTTGCTTCCCGGGTCCTCCCTGCATGGAGTTTGCATGTTGTCTGCGTGGGTTTCCTCCCAAAGACATGCAGGTTAGGGACATTGGTCATCCTAAATTGTCATGTGTGTGCCCTGCGGTGGGCTGGCGCCCTGCCTGGGGTTTGTTGGCTGGGATTGGCTCCAGCAGACCCCCTGTGACCCTGTAGTTAGGATATAGCTGGATGGATTTCTGAGAAGTAATCCTGTTTCTCAACTGTTCATTTTAAGTACAAGGACTCGTAATAAAACATACTTTCAAGAAAGCTGTAGAAACGTTTAATAATTTTCTGTTGTATATTTAAGATTTACACTGTAAAATGCTTGTGTATTTACAATAGATTTTTAAATAAATGTAAAAAGTATGCAGCGGTTCTCAACCTGTGGGGCGTGTCCCCCTAGTAACAAAAAAGGGGTCGTGAAGATGTGAAAAAAAGAAAATAAGAATTGAAAATATGAAAAATCCATCTATTGAAACCAAAACAAATGAACTTAAACTACATTCTGATACTAGAAAAATAAATACCGAGTTAGATGAATGTCGATAAAAGTTAAGTAGGTATAATGAAACTTGTAGCGGTGTATGAGCAGCAAAAAATATAGGAATACATTTTAGGGTTTCAAAAAAACGTGTGTGTGTGTGTGTGTGTGTGGGGGGGGGGGGGGGCCCCCCCCGTTCGATTAAAGCTGTTATGAAAACTCGGGTCGCAAATACTTAAAGTTTGAGAAACGCTGAAGTACAGCATTGGAATGTGTTATGTTCAGAATATTTCTAATAGCATAAAAACAGGTTACGACTAATAAACCATTTTAAACTGTAACAACTTAAAAAATTGATTTACTTCAGTATAAAACAAATGAATTACACCCTAGCAATGATTTGCCTCAACTTAAAAATTGTTGGATCAATAAGCTAAAAAGAATTCTATTTGGTTCAGTTTGAAAATATTAAGCGTGAATCATTACCTGAATTATTTTAAGTTGAATGGAAGTTATACTTTTTTTCAGTGAGCGGGTTGGATATGACTGACTGACTGACTGACTGACTGACTGATTTGTATTCGGAAATAATAACGTCAAATCAAATCGGCGCTGCCCGAGGCCGCCTGCTTGCTCCACTTTCACTTTTGGGAAAACGTTGGACTTCGCGAGGCCACTTTAGATTTTTCCCCCGTTGTACATGCAATACGTGACGTGACGTAATCGGTCACTTCACTACACGCCGGTTCCACTGTCACCATTTGTGTCACACGGTTGGTACTTGCATCTGTTTAATTTCGTTTTTGACCGGGAGGATATTAGCATACTGTATGTGGTTATACGTGTAAAGTGTAATTAAATAAAAAGTCTTCATAATTATTGGATTTTGTTCAAGAACACTGTAATAGCCTAATATATAAAGCAGGCCAAATGGAAAAAAGTAAACTCATGGGTCATTTATTTTCACTCTTTAAAAAATACAGAATGAACTGAACACGAAGCAGATCAAAACTGAAATGGTGAACTATGAAGGTGAATTTATTCCTTTTAATCTGTGAGAACTGAACTTTGAGCTCGTTCTTGTGAGTGTGAACTTGCACAACACTCTCTGATCGTCACCATAGAAAACAGAGAACAGCAGAGAAAGCAGAGGTTAGGACGGACTCCGGAGCCACGATAAAGACGATAACTAATGTAAAATATTAAAATGTCAGCATCTGACCAACAGTGTCACCGTGTTCATATGTGATCAATGGACAAAAGAGAATATTTATAGGCATTCAGAAAATACGAGCACAGTGCCAGTCAGTCAGTCAGTCAGCAGGAAAGGACATCCCAGCACTGGATTCGTTCATGAATATGAATATGAATATTTTGAAGACAAAAACAACAACAGGAATGTAAAGAGCTGGGATGATAAAACGAATGCAGGCTGGCACACAGGGCACCCTCAACAGCTCTGAACTGATGAAATGAATTTGAAAAAGGCGATCCTTACAGTATGTTGCAGGTAAAACCTGGCAGGTCTGCAGGTTACAAACGTGAGATTCGTGAAGGAAATATCAACTTACTGTAACGTTTAAAAAGAGGGACATTTAAGACCAACCAGATGAGCACACACTGCCGCTTAAAGTGGCCTGCGTGTAGATGTCGATCGCTTCTCCTCGGTGTCGTATAGCCGACCCTACCATGAACTTGCCGATGGCTTTCTACTGACGTGCGGTCATTCCCGTACATACCACGGCGTTCGCGCACCGTAAATGACACGCAGATCTGCGCAGCCTCTCGGTGTGATTCGTGGTGTTTAGGACGGCGGCCAATTATTCCGAAGGGTCTGCGTAGATTCTGCTTGTCAAAGCCGCGCCCTGCGCTGTCTTGCTGCTTTTCCGCTTCACACACCCACTGTTAACTCGAGGGTCTTCAGCGACCCAGCTTCAGAAAGGCAAAATAAGAAAACTACATTTCCTAAGAGCCTCGTAAGGAAGATGCGTCTTAAGGAAGAATATTTTGCCGCTGTCAACATCTTTTGGAACTGTGGTATTTGTAGTTTTTAATCATGATAAGGTCGCCGTTGGTGTATGACGGCTGTATTCAGTATAAACTACATTCCCCGAGAAACTAGGGGGCGCTACGGTGACCGACGTCTCACACGCGTCCATGACGTCATGACGCAGCCCTAGCTCTCCTTTCCTGTTGTAACGGCCATATTGGACTCAAGTCTGTTTCTGTCGCTTTGGAGCGCCTGGGTGACTTAGAATTTTGGAGTGGAGATTGTAGACTTACAGGGACGTGCTGTGTTCCAAGATCATTTCTGGAAAGCCGCTTAGGTCCTCTTCTTTCCCCTCCCTTCCCAAGACTAAAAGGTTGTCTTCACTTGGAAGGAAAAGATGAGCCCGACCGATGCGAAACGAGGAGCGAAGCGCAGGAAGAACAAGCGGGGCGGTGGCAGCGGCACTAGTAGCTGCAGCGGCCCCGTGAGTAGCAGTGGCAAGGCCGGGGCTTCTGCCGCTGTACGGAACTTGCAAGCAGTTGGAACGGCAGTCGCCACAATGAACCTCCTGTCAACTGGCTGTACGGGGAGTAATGGCAGCGGTGCCGGGAACGTCGCAGGCCTGCATGGGGAGGTAAGGGACCCGGGCATGGCGACTTGGTGACGGAGGGGAAACAAGGGACCGCTCCTGGGAGAATTGTGCACGCGGGTCTTTGTGTAAATGTGTCGATTTTAGGGAGCTGCTGCTGCTGCTGCCCACGTAGTGGCCGTCATTGTTAGGCAGGGGATTCCCGCATTCAGGACCGCGTTTAGTTGGCGAGCAGACGATGCTGTCGCTGTCGTCTTCTTCTTCTTCTTCTCGGGTTGACTTCCATGGGATATCAGAAAGTAAGCGCTGGTGTCTCCTTCAAGGCCTCCCGTGTTTACAGCTCCGTACACCCGTGTTTTTATTTTGGGGAGCACTTCAGCTGAGCGCACACATTTCTAAAAGACAATCGGAGACGATCCCGGCTACGTGAAACACTGGGAGGGAGAGAAGGAGGCAGGCAGGCAGGCAGGCGACCTGCGCGATGGCCAAAGCTGGCTGGCGGACTGTCCGGTCTTGAAGCTGAAGACGGCGCAGAGTTTAGTTGACATCTCTCCTGGTTTTGGTGCATCTCAGTTACCTTGGTGGGCGAACAGCAGACTTGGCTCGGTAGGGTGGTGTTGTTGTTCTCCTAGCGACCCCTTTTAAGACTTCATTTTTAAAGAATAGTTGGCTTTGCTGGACAGTTGAGAGCCTCTCTGCCTGGTCTGTCTTGGAAGTGAGCGTCAGCCCACCTTTAGGCATCCTGGGGACTTCTGAGGACTTGAGTGAGGGGCTGCTTGTCCAGTGCTGCTCTTTAAATGTCCAGAAGCACACATGCAGGGAGTAAACGTGCATCAGACTTCTTTGACGAAGATGTTTGAAACTTTTCTAGGATTTGTTACCACGTTGTTTTTGTCAGCTGTTTGGAAGACTTTAATTTATGCAAGACGTGTTAATTTGTGCCCCCTGACAGGTTACTCGAGAGCCCATTGTATTTTGTTAGGCTGTGTGTGGTCCTCACAAGGTGTGTGTTTACTGCACACACAAACCCCGAGGTATGGTGAGTAGACCTGTGGAAGATTCATTGTGCCCACCTCATGCCATCCAACGTGCTAAGTACGTTGAAATGTCACACACATGCACGTGGTGTATATTCATTCTGGCACGGGTTTTATTGTTTCGTGATTAAGAACATATCACTAAATTAGTCACACAATTGTCGTGCCAGTTTAAAAGGCAACTCAAAAGCGTATTCAATTTTCATTTACGCCCAGAGCTTGTGTGTCCCAACTAGAAGCGTATCGCATGGCACGCAGTGGCAGTTCCAGTGCGTTGCATTTCGATTGGAGACCTCGCTTTGATTGTACCAAAACGACATGTAATCGAATAACCAATCGGCATCAAAAGTGGTTGGAGGACAAAGGCGTTCCTCTCATTGGTGCTAAAGGCTGCGAACAGGGAGGGATCCGCCTCCTCGTTGAGCGGGTGACGGAAATGACAGAATATCTCGTGCCAGCTTTACACCGAGGCTGTGAATTAAAAAGCTACGAAGAAACCAAGCTTGGTGACACTAGGAAACGTTTCACGGTATTCAGTATTAAGGTAAAACCGCTACGAGCCAGCACCCCGAAAACGTAGCAGCACGGCTCACTTTAACACGTATGAAAAGAAAACAAACTTGACGGAAGAGTCGACTTGTTCAGCGACACCTAAAACAGACTTTATGTCACAGTCCACCTTGGCAACTCTTGCTGTGCGCTCGCCGCCAGGACACAGGCGTCTGTCGAAGTGGGTCGCCTCTTACCCAGCCTTTGACGCCCCTTGGCCCCGCCTTTAGATGCTGATTGGCCGCTGGATTACATGTAGTTTGGGCACAATTGAAGGGTGGTCTCAGTTTGAAATGTACTACACTGGAGTTGCTCTTAAGCGAAATGCAATGCGTCCGCTCTTAGTTACGAACCACAAGCTATGGACGAGAATCAAAATGCCAAGCGTGTTTGTATTGGCAGAAATATCTCAGTCTTCAAACCGGGGCTCCTAGACGCCAACACACGCGTGGGCTGAGAGAGAGCAACAGACTACGAGATTCTCAAGTGTAACCTGGTCGAGGGTTTACACGTGTTAAAGTGGCTTCTCAGAGACCACTATCTGGGCACGCGTGGCATTTTGGAAACGTCTTTCTTTGCCTAACTGGGGTATTAACCCTTTGAGGGTTTTCGTAAAGCACACAAAGCTAGTGTTTCACACAGAAGTGACCATAAACGCGGTGTTGCTGCGTGCTGTGGTTCGTCAGGAGTGCACGGCTGGCATGGCGGGGGCGGTCAGGTTTGTACCTCTTGTCATTGTTACCGTAGGTACGTCGGCTACACGAGCCTGTTCAGTAACCCGATCAGATGCTGCTATCACACCTTTGTTTACGATCACAATTAATTCAGCGGTAATATGCTAAACGTCGTCCACGGAGTATTTTGCTTTACACATTCGGTTTGATCTCTCGCCAGACGTCGATGCCATTTTCTCTGGTGTTTGTTACTCGCAGGGAATCTCAGTCAAACCAGTGAAGCTAATGTTCCTTCTAGCAAAGAGAGTCCAATTAAAACGTAGCATTGCAGTGGATTACCACCGTCAACCCCTGACATCCGCCCTGAAAGAGTTAAGCTGCACGTTCGCGCACTCCGTGTGTTCGGTCCTTTTTGTTTTTATTTCAATCTGATCCAACGCAGTGACTTCCAATTACAGTGAGAGAGAAGTTCCAATGATGTGTGGCGTCCTTTAGCTGCACGGTGGGCCTCAGTAAACGTCCCGTTAGGCTGCAAGATGACGGAGAAGAATTTTTACGATTGCATCAAATGCTCAAGTAGCTAAAAAATGCAGTGGTGTCAGACTTGCCTTTTTTAATCGTCGTTGGACACAGCGCACCGTGACTGTCAGCTTTGTTAAAGACGTTTGTTTCATCGGTGATATCGGTGTTTAATTGAGCTGGAATTCGTTCAAACACACACGTCTGTGGCGTCCGTCTACACAGCACAGGCTCGCCTGTAGGCCGCGTGTGACGTGAAAGCGAGGGACTCTGTCACGCTGCCATTAACAGGTGTCGTGGTTGGAGACGTGACCGTCTCGGAGAGGAGGTGACTTTATATGCACACACCGCTGCCACCGCACGTGGGTCAAGGCCGTCCAGCAGCCCTCCTAATCGCCACCGACCCGCTCGGTTCTCGTGTCTTCGTCTCTGACTGGATTGTTGTATGTGGAGCACAAATGCGTTTGCATTGCCACTTGAGTTAAACGTCCTAATCGCTGCTAGAAACGCTCCAGTGGTGAGCCCAGAGGCTTCTGTAATCGCGCTGCGAGGAAATAACAACAGAGTGTGCGGCGAGTAAGTGCGTATTTTTAAAAAATGACTCTCTATTCCTTCTTTTCAGAAGTGCGGTCCCTTTAGGCATCATTTCTAAATGTGATACTTGAGCCAGTGAGCAGCTTTCACCATCAGAAATACTGGGTGGGCTGTAAAGATTGCCCACATTTAAAAAAAAAAAAATGAACAAAGCTATCTGAAAACAAGTTGTACGCATTTCTGAAAAGTACATGAAGTTTTGTTTTAATGGGTTTTAAAAAATCCTATCATACAGATGGTGGCCGTCGTTGGCAATACATCGCTAAAGTCGTTCCCAGAAGTTCTCTGTCTCTCTCCGGGTCATCTCTGGCGTCGATTTCCTGTCTGATCCTTTCCTTCAAATCTTCAAGAGATCGAGGACGAAGTTTGGAGACCTTATCCTTTAGGTGTCCCCAAAGGAAAATATCACATGGGCTTAAATCAGGTGACCGTGACGGCCTCCCCTTAAAGAGAACGTGTCCCTCAACACTGTGAGCTGTGGCCCCGTGCTGTTGAAACCGCACATGTTCTGTCCTCGGCCTGCCGGGTTTGATTCTCTTTTCAGTGTGGACCCAGTTGCCCGAAGGTTAGAAGTCCATAGCAACATCGTTTTCTGATCTGGCACAGGCCGACCGACCAAGTGCGAAGCGGGTACGGAACGCTGTCTGCTGCGTCGCTATCACAGAACGGTGGTTCTCATAATACAAAGCCCCGATGTTCACCGGTCCAACTCATGATGGGTACTCAAACATTAGAGCCTGACCTATGCCACCTCTGTACCCCCACTACAGCCCGCACGGTTCTCCCTCGAAATGTGGGTGATGTTTATGCCCCACGCTGTACCTGCAGTGAAGAATTCTGTATTTTGTTATTTATTGCTACGTCAGATCAGGGCTGTGGTGTCGGTACACAAAACCTTAAACTCCAACTCGGACTCTTCAGTTTCTGGTGCCACCAACTCCGATTTCCTGTGGTAATAACAAGCGTGGATCATCAGGCGTCTTCTTGGCACCCTAACCTGTTAAGAGTTTTCTTGACGAGTGCATACAGAAGTAGATTGCCAGGCCTTTCTTCCACGCAGTGATGTTGCTAAAATCGACAGTTTGCCGTTGCTAATCAGATTGATTGATCGATCATCTGCCTCTGATGCTGCTGACGTTATGCTGTACGCTTAATCTGGCACCTCAGTTGAGCCCTGGCTGCCTTGGTTGACCCGTCTGTCAGTACGCACTGCTGACATCATCGGGACGCGCAAGCCCCACCAGCACGTCAAACTGGTACAGCAGATTAGGGGGTGGGTGGGGTCAGATCTACTGGGATCAGTGGTGACCCTCAACTGAGGCCGCATCTACTCTGGAGATCAGACGGAGGATTGCGATGGGAAAGTCGACGGTGAATCACCGGACGAGGTTTTCAAGTCTAAGGACGTTCCCCATGCGACCCAATTGGCGGCTGACACTCAGTTTGATCTTTTCTGTGGTCGCCTAAGGTTGAGAAAGCTGGAAATGAAGGGAACAGGAGAAGTGACAAAGTGGTGCCGGAGACGGAGTTTATCAAGACCACAGAGAGCCAGAAGGACAAAGCGATCAAGCTGGCAATGTCACTCAGCGCTACAGCTCGCCTACTTTGGACGTACCGTCAGAAGACGGCAGTCACTGGAAGAGGATATCGTGATTGGCAGAACAGAGGGATCAGGGCGATGAGGAAGGCCAGCAGTGCGATGGCTTGACACCATGACAGCAACAACAAGGAGGACTTTGGCACAAGATGGAGCTTCCTACAGATCGTTTACCCATCAGGTCCCGACGGCTGAGGATCAAACTGACGGCCTTTAACTGCTACGGGCCTGTTAAAGTTGGGGTTTAAAGGTCGTGGCGATGATGTTGAGGCTGAACTTATCAAATCAAAAAAGAAGCTTGTTTAAATTAACAGTGTGATGGGAAAGGTGAACGCATTCATGTGAAGTCCGCGTCAGAACATCGTCACCGACTCCAGCAGCCCAATCATTCCTTACGACAAAAAAGTGACACCTTCTTTTATGTTACTTTTAAGAAGTTTAGGCGTCAGTAACTTTAATTGAAGAAAACCACGCCGGCTGTCTTTGAAACGGCTCCTTAGTTTTGTGTTGTGCTTTAAAACATCCAGGCAGTTGAAGAACAATTGTTAATAAATGTCTGCTCAAAAATGTCGAGAGTGCAGCACACGTGGAAGTCCTCTCTAGGGGGACCCTCGCATGTTCTAGTAGATCATTGGGGGGCTCAGAGGGAATAAAGATTGAGATCCATTGGTTTAGCAGTAGCTCGAGGGAGTAACTGAACTCATTCATTCATTCAAGCAAAACTATAGGGTGGTCCCGATCGAATTATGCAAGTTTATTACGTAGAAAATCACCCGAAAAATCCCGGACCATCGAGAAGTGTGCGAACTGACGGCATGAAGAATTGTCTTCGCGCTGAACTGGAATCGTCCCTGAATAACTCAAAGTCATCCAGACGATCTGGATCTGCATAATTAGATCTGGACCACCCTGTAAATAAACTCTCGTAGCCCCCAGTTAGGTGTGCTTTTTATTGGCTTATTCACTCGCTTCCTTTATCCAGTGTAGTGGCAGAAGAGAAACACCAGGGGGCCATGCGAGTGATGAGCACCGAGCGCTCTGTCTGTCTGTGTGTGTGTGTGTGTGTGTGTGTGTGTGTGTGCATCCAAACTTGTGAAGACCCTCACATTAACATCCTGACACTGCAGGGCTGTCCTCCGATTACGTCGCTGAGCTGTAGCTTCTCTGGTTTTGTTTTACTGTGCAGTGGGTATGAAAAAGAGAGACGAAGGTAAAGCTGTTAATCGCAGGCTGAACGGAGGGTACAACCTTGTGGCTTTCCGGCCCAAGGCAGGTGTGCTGAAGTGCTGCGTCGGTAGTCTTTTTATTTGTAGAGTTGAAATAAGTTTTGCCTTTTTACTTTCTCATATAGAAGTGAAGTGCAGGGAGAGCATTGGGATCGTCCAAAGATGGGATGTCGTGATTCTGATGAATCTCAACGTTTTCGACCTCCCTGAGTCTGAAAGTACCGTTTTTGGAATAACACGATAACCTGAGTACGCTTTCATACAAGTATTCAGTACAAAATGTACATTTTGATCAACTTTTCCGCTAAGTGGTACTTCACCTTTTATTCATGCAGCTGCAGAGTCCGATTTAGTCAACTTGACCTTTATAAGTGTTCAATATGTTATTAATTGAATTTGTTGTTGATGGTTCTTTAATGTACGTAATATAAAAATCTAATCCATGTCTTGCTGGCTACTCCTCAGATCTCCATCCGCCTATCTGAGTATTCGAGAGAGTCACGGGGACTCCACTCCTGATTTTCCCTTTTGCAGATGCGCATCGACGCCACCCTTCAGTGTCTCCACTCTTTGTACTACCGGAGTTGTAATTAAGCCTCGTACTCTGCCAACAGACCGTTTCTTTTTGGAATAGATGACAGAGTTATCGTGATATGTAAGTAATTAAAATGGACATTTGTAGAACTCTGGACAGTTCATTTTAGACTCCAGCTAAATAAGCAAATAAGGAGAAATGAGGCTCGACGGAGGAGGCGATGGTTCTGATGTCTTACGAGACACATGACAGGTTTTAATTACCCCTACTTTCTCTACTGCTCTTTTTCCGGTTTTCTGTGATCTGCACCACCACCACCTGATCAAAGCACCGTGATGTCCCTCCATTGATGGATTAAAGGCCAGAAGCCCACATGACTGTCATCATCAAGTTCTTCTATGTGAACCCTGAATACCATGAGGACTGATTGAGGTCATTAATGTTGGGTAGAATGCCTAGAGGGGGCTGGGTGGTCTTGTGGCCCCAGAACCCCTGCAGATTTTATCCATCCATCCGAGATCGGGTCGTGGGGGCAGCAGCTTGATCAGAGATGCCCAGACTTCTCTCTCCCCGGCCACTTCTTCTAGCTCTTCTGGGGGAATCCCAAGGCGTTCCCAGGCCAGCCGGGAGACATAGTCCCTCCAGCGTGTCCTGGGTCTTCCCTGGGGCCTCCTCCCGGTTAGTTGTGCCCGGAACACCTCACCAGGGAGGCGTCCAGGAGGCATCCTGATCAGATACCCGAGCCACCTCATCTGACTCGTCTCGATGCGGAGGAGCAGCGGCTCTACTCTGAGCTTCTCACCTGATCTTTAAGGGAAAGCCCAGACACCCTGCGGAGGAAACTCCTTTCAGCTGCTTGTATTTGTGATCTCGTTCTTTCGGTCACTACCCATAGCTCATGACCATAGGTGAGGGTAGGAACGCAGATCGACTGGTAAATTGAGAGCCTTGCCTTACGGCTCAGCTCCTTTTTCACCACGACAGACCGAAGCAGAGCCTGCATCACTGCAGACGCTGCACCGATCCGCCTGTCAATCTCACGCTCCATTATTCCCTCACTCGTGAACAAGACCCCGAGATACTTGAACTCCTCCACTTGGGGCAGGATCTCGCTCCCAACCCTGAGAGGGCACTCCACCCTTTTCGGCTGAGGACCATGGTCTCGGATTTGGAGGTGCTGATTCTCATCCCAGCCGCTTTACACTCAGCTGTGAACCGCTCCAGAGAGAGCTGAAGATCACGGCCTGATGAAGCAAACAGGACAACATCATCTGCAAAAAGCAGTGACCCAATCCTGAGTCCACCAAACCGGACCCCCTCAACACCCTGGCTGCGCCTACAAATTCTGTCCATAAAAGTTATGAACACAAATCGGTGACAAAGGGCAGCCCTGGCGGAGCCCAACCCTCACCGGAAACGGGTTTGACTTACTGCTGGCAATGCGGACCAAGCTCTGACACCGGTTGTACAGGCCTTATCAGGGGGTCCGGTACCCCATACTCTCGGAGCACCCCCCACAGGACTCCCTGAGGGACACAGTCAACAAAACACATGTAGACTGGTTGGGCAAACTCCCATGCACCCTCCAGGACCCTGCTAAGGGTGTAGAGCTGGTCCACTGTTCCACGACTAGGACTATTTATTTTTTGTTTTTTCTGTCCTCCCTGGCCATCAGACCTTACTTTTATTCTATGTTAATTAGTTTTCCCTAATTTTATCTCTCTATTATAAAAAATCCTGGAGAGAAATGGTGACGAGACGTGATCTTCACGTTAAGATCACGGAAGACACTTAAAAGACCTGCGAGACTAAAGAGATTGGCCACAGAGCGTCTCGCGGGGACCTCAAACATGAGACTTTGTGCCAAGAGCTTATTGACCAGGACCGTCTCGCGATGACGTAGAACATCGAGACACACCCTACTTACAAATAAATAAGAGCACAGGGCAGCCAGCAAGTCACTCGCGTCTTGGCTTTGAGCACACGCACTTCCAGGGCTCTCGGCGCATATAAAGCGTATAAGGAGTGACAATACGTTATAAATGAAACGTAGACGACAAAGCGAAGAAGAAAGCAGCGCAGAGAAGAGAGACAAAAAAGAAAAAGAATAATTGAGGTGGAAATTCAGAAAATTAGGAAAATAATTATCATCCTGGAACAAGTGGAATTGAAAAGAAAGCACGTCCAATCCGGACGTTGGCGCCAAACACATGCAGAGCAGGTTATGAAAGCAGTGGAATTCGAAAGGCTCAAAAAAGAAGTAGTTGGCGTGATACTTTCATATTCTTTAACTTTCTCCACATGTGTATCATAAAAAGACAGTAAAGATCGCAGGAGAGCAAATAAATGGAAATTATTACTCGAAAAAGGGAAAATAATCACCACGGACCAGGTGTCATTAATAAAAAAGCAGGACAAAGCGAGGGCAGAAAACAAAGGTTAAAAAACAAGGGGGCCAAACACATGCAGAGCAGGTTAGAGAAAATGACAACTGGAATTCAAAAGACTCGAAAAAAAAAAAAAACGTAGACGAGAAACACATGCAGAGCAAGATACAGAATATAAACGCAGAAAAAAACGACAGTGTCAAAAAAAAAAGAAAGTAAAGATCGCATTAGCGCGAAGAAAGAGAAATTATTACTCGGAGAAATACCGAAAAGGCGACTAGAGAGCGGATATATGGACACAGGTGATATGTCAGAAGTGTGTAAATATTGTAAGGCTTTGAAGTTTAAGTCGGAGAAGTTCAAACACGGAGTTTACCTCCCATGCATTTATTGGTTACTTTACAAAACAAATGACTAACTGCTGATGATGATGAAGATGAAGATGATCGCTGTGTCTGTGCTGAAATTCCAAACAGAGAAACCTATCGTGAGTTATGGTCCGAAGTTATTGAAACACACGTCTCACGGAGCTCATTAAAAGATTCAGCACGTTGGGACTCCAAAGACTCCAAATGTTGTTTTTACAAAAGTTCTGAAATAAAAGTGAAACTAATGAAATAGCAACAACTCGAAGAAAAACAAAATCTTCAAAGTGTGTATCTGAGAAAACAAAACTGGGGGTTGGCGAGTGAAGCCCCCTCGTTTTCTTATACATTTTGTCTTTTTTTTTTTTTTTTTCCCTCTTTCTTCATCCTGTACAGCACTTTGAGCTCATCGTTTGTATGAAGATGTGCGACAGAAAGAAGTGGTGGTGCTGTTAATTAGAGAATGCAGGTTGATGGCAGTGGAACTTGCAAAACAAAAAAATAAATGTATATTCCTCCAGAAAGTAAATTTGTGCCCTAATACGCACGAAAAGGGTAGACTGAATGGTGTTGATATCTGAAGTTTTTTAAGAGCAATTGTCTACTTATAAACAAATAATCTTTGATCTAACTTACATTGTGGTGTTAATTAATTATTCCTCTCCATATATTTTTGTGTGAAAAACATAAATCAGACTAAAATTAAAAATCGGGAGTGGTCTCCCCTCAACCTTCTCAAATACTCAGATCAGGGGATGGTCAACTGCAGGACAATTCAATTTTTATGTTATTTATGTACATCAACAAGATTTATTTCTGTCGCACACTTTCATACAAACAATGTCACTCAAAGTGCTTTACATGATGAAGAAAGAGAAAAAAGACAAAATAAATAAGAATTCAAATTAGGGAACACTAAATAACAGAATAAAAGTGAGGTGGTGGTCTGATGGCCAGTGAGGACAGAAAAAAACAAGAAAACTCCAGATGGCTGGAGAGAAAAATAAAATCTGCAGGGGGTCCGAGGCCGCGAGACCACCTGACCAGCCCCCTCTAGGCATTCCTACCTGACATCAGTGACCTCAATCAGTCCTCATGGTGTTCAGGGTTCACATGGAAGGACTTGATGATGACGGTCATGTGGACTTCTGTCCTTTAATCCATCAATGGAGGGACATCACGGGGCTTTGATCAGGTGGTGGTGGCACAGAAAACCAGAAAAAGAAGAGAAGAGAGAGTAGGGGTGAGTACGGATTGTGGAGCCACCATGAATGATAATTAATTGAATATGCAGAGCATCAGGATTTAAGTAAGATGGAGCTCTGAGAAAGCCATGCTGCAGTAATGTGTTTTCAGCCGTGTTTTAAAGTTCTCCACCGTATTATTATGGGTTATTTACACTGGATTATTTATTTAAAAAGATGCCAGTTGGCTGCATACCTCACTTTACCACAGTAACTCCCTGCAGTTTAACTGTACAAATACCACATTAATAAGAACACAGGGCTTCTACATGGCTGCTTATGCTGAAGCTAAGTATAAAAAACATAAGTAAATGTGAAATCATCCCATCCCAGCAACATTCGCTCAGTACGAGCCTGGACCGGAGCATCCCATAGCTACCTTGTGAGTGTTTTTGCTATGGGCACCAAGCTCATTCTGTCTGAGTATTAAACACAAAACATGGTTGGGTTTTCTTCTTGTTTCTTTCTTTCTTTTTTGTGATGCATTTGCATGAATGTGAGAAGTGCCTACTGTGCCCGTCCTGTCTGTCTGTCTGTCCACATGACATGACTCGTCTGACAGTAGAACAGTTTTATTAAAATTTGCATCCTTAATTCTTCAAGGCACTTGTTTGGGAAAGTTTGCTTTGTGATATCCTCACTACACATTTCACAATCCTCCTTTGAAAAGCAGTGCGATAGAAGGGGGTCTCGGGTGGGACGCAGGAAAGGATAAAGGCAAGAAAGGGGCATGGAGACTAAATTGAAGAAGGAGGTGGCAGTAAGCGTGGTAACCCTGGTACCACAGGTAAGATCCAGGGACCATCCTTAACATTTTGTCTGGTCTTTTATCAAATGCGACAAGTGTGAGAAACGCATTCTTGCAGAGAGAAATTGCTCGGCGTCTGTGAATTGCGCTAAATCACTTTTGACACAACGCACAGTTACCAAGTGAAATGAAAGTTGACGATTTCAGCTCTGCTCTTCCAGCTGCATGCGCTCGCTTCCCAACTGAGAGCTCAGTTCAGTCCTTTGAATTACGCACTTTGTGGAATTCGCTGGTCACGTCTTTTTTAATTTTTTTTCCCCCCCGTTGGCAGACGTAGCATCACAGAAAGCCGGCAGTGGAAGTTGCAATTTCTTTCATTTTGTAAAGCTGAGACGTACTAAAAGTTCATTTCAGGCCGTGACCATTTAACTGTCGTCGTCGCCGCCGTTGAGCACATTTTAATGGCGTGCTATTACTACTTGAATGTACCGCGCACTGGGGTTGTGTGGTGTACCGGGACTGGAAAACACAGGTAAATACTGTAGAGCTGTGTGTCATTTTGGGAATCTTAAATCACAACTGTGAATTTTTTTCTTTATTATTATTATAAGCACGGAGTCAAACACATTTTGAAATTCTTTCACCCTCTTAAAGTGCGAGTCAAGTCAAATTCCTTTCCAGTTTAGGATTGCTGGACGCCGGAGCCTCGCCTAACAACACTGAGCACCGAGCAGGGACTTTTAAAATGAAATTTGTATTTGTTGGTCAGGGCTGTCCAAGTGAGTGTCACTTTTAGAATGTAATTTGAATATCTTACATGTAAACGGAAGTGCGTGTGTCTGTCTGTCTGTCTGTCCGGCCCGGAAGTGAGAGGTGGAGTCGGGCTAAGGGCTCCACCTCCGAGGATACGCAGGCGAGGCAAGCACGTCAGCAACACAAATCCTCCTAGGAGAGAGAGAGAGAGATGCCCAGAGTAATTCCTTTTCAATTGCCCGACAACTCTACATTTCAATTTGTTTTTCTAATGATGTTTCTAGGACTCCGTGCTGCTTACACAGCTAGAATTTAATTGCCTTAGTGTTAGACCCGAGTCTTACTCTGGCTGTAGAAACAGTACGTGTCTTACGTGAGCGTCACACCGAGCGTCTTCTCCTAGCCTCATAATGACATCTCATAAGAAACACCTCTCATCAGCAGTGATGACGAAGTAAATCCGTCTTCAGACGGTGAAATCGAAAGTGATACTGGGAATCAGAAAGTGATGACACACATGCAGTGTACTTTTCATATTATTATTCAATATCATTATTGTACTTTCTACACTTCTGACTTTGCACTTTTAGTGTTTTGCATGTTTTACAGTCGAAAGATGAGATTTAATGAATGTCATTTTTCACACAAAAAAATGCAACACTTTGTACATGTTTTTTGGCTGAAAAAAAGCAAGTAACACTAAGGAGATAAAACTTGATTTTGCAATAGCAAAAGCTGACATTTGAATGTAAAAGAGCAGCCATTTATTTTACCTTGAAGTAGTTTTGGCTTTGTGTTGTCTCGGGCGCCTTACGCTTCACTACCGTGTTTTGTGGGTCTGTTTGTGCTCCTCACTTCTAGGGTCCTTTTCATAATCTTGAATTGTTAGCTTGTATCGTCATTAATAAAACTGAAGGGTTTTTCTACCCTTTTTTGATTAACTGGACTACCAAGTGCCCTACCTGCAGCTCTCCTCCAACACCTTAAACGTGTCCCTTCTGCTCCTGACCCTCCCGAAACTGTGTTGACGGTGGCAGACAACCTTTCTCTTTAGAACGTTTACAAAGAGAATAAGCCATGCAGCCCAACAAAACTCACCAACCTGATCTGCTTAATTTCTCCAGAATCATATGAAATTAATCATAATGGAAAACAATGGCCGTATCTCTGCTTTTTCTTTTAATATTATAACATAAAATTTTATATCCATCCACCCACCCATCCGTCCATCCATCTATCTAATAAAAGCTTTAAAGTGGCCATTTATAAGAACAATGTCAGCCGCACATTTAGCTACCTTAACGTCTGCTTGTCTTAAGGTGGCTTTTGGCTTGACATGTCAAGACGCTCCGTTTCACAAAACAAAGACTTTTTTAAAAATACAGTACGTTTTGAGGCAGCCTGTATATTTTTGCCGTATCCATTTTGTTTAACACCCCCGTTATTCTTTGATGGCTGGCTGCCACCTGTGGAGCTTGACCAGCGTCCTGTGCTACAAACTCGTATCCGCTTTCCACGAGCTGCTCTTTTACTGTGGCCTACATTTGTTGTGTTTTGTTTTAAAATTTTGTTGTGATTAGTTTAACTGTTGATATGAATAGAGGTGTCTGGTAAATTAATTATGAAAAGAAGGGAATATTTAAAACATCATTACAATGCAGCATTTGGTACATTCAGTTACTTCGTTTGTGAAACATGAGTGAACTCTTAAGTGCCTCAGTTTATATAGAAGGGATCTGATAGTCGACTTTGTCTTCTAGACTTAAGGATCAGGAATAAAAGTAATGGTTGTGTTTGACCTGCTGGAGTAATTTGATTCTGTTTTTGTCGCAGTTGTACTTTTCCATAGTTGCTTCACTTTCCATACAGAGAAAATCTCGTTTTTATGAAGGGCTGCATTTTCGACGATCACGTTCATTTGAAGGCTGTTTCTGTGCGTTGACCCCTCACTCCATGAGTGGAAAAGTGAATAATAATGAAACCTAAGAAGATACACAAAGTATACGCATACTAGAGCTTCTTTGTTTGGAATGCGACCAAAGGTGGGTAGTGAATCGCTGCTTGCAGCATCACCAGCCGCCCACCAAGAATGAACGGGGCAGCTGTGTGTGGTGGGTGGGCAGTAAAAACGCTTGCCACCGGGAGCCACCCGAGGGACACTACACTGCGTGGGCAGCGAAATCGCCTCCGTCCAGCCACCACTTGCAGCGTCCCCAGGCTGAGTTACTGAGGCGCATGCGTCACCGTTCGTAAGTCGTAGGTCGGATGTTTGTAACCTGGGGACTACCTGTATTGTAAAATATTTTAGACTTAGGATTTTATATATATAGAGTGTAGACAGATATATATATGCATACATATATTAATATATAATTATAATATATAGTGTGTGTGTATGTACAGTGCCCTCCACTATTATTGGGTACCCTTTGTAAAAATTAGTCTGAAGGATTAAAAACAAATCGCTGTCATCTTGCACTGAAAAAATAATGTCTGACTTGGAATTGAACCAAATTCATTCAAAGAAAAACAAAGCCCTCATCAAGATATCGATATTTTTTAACAAAAGCACACGTGCCCCGGTTGTTGGCCCTTAGACGGAGTCTTCTCTTGTATCCTTTGATAAGGCTGGTGGAGCCCATTCTTCTTTCCAGAGTCTCTCCAGTTCATCCAAGGGGTCCTGGGCCCTCTCCTGTGTCCTCTCCCCTTCAGCTCACTCCACAGGTTCAGGTCAGTGTGTGTTCAGCACAATGTGTGCACTTGCAGGTCTGAATCGTTTTAAATTGCACGACAGCTTTTTTTGCTGTTAAAATATTCATTTATTACATTTTTACAGGTTTTTTTTTCCATTGTAGTGGCTCAACATTTCCAGTTCTTGGGGTGTAATTCTAAGTTTGGATTACTGTTTTAATTATGCAGTCCTCACCAGAACGTCTGCACACACAGACAGACGGACAATAAACTCGTTACGAACCTTTAAACAGGCTGCAGATCCGTCAAATGTTCTTAAGTTGTTTCTCAAGAAGGCACGCGGCTGACATGCCTCACAAGTTTACTGGGCAAGCGGGCGCATTGTGCTGTTCAGCTGACACGCCCGAGGTTTACTCGGCACTCCCTTCAGCCGTAAGCTGCTGCACTTGACACAAACTCGGACGAGCAGCGTCTCTCTTAACTAACAGACTAAATGGATTTCTTGCAGTAGCTTTTCTTGCCACTCGTCTCTCCTCCGACTCCTGTTTTCTCAGTTTATTGCTCCACTTTCTTAACCGGAGTGAGACCACCAGTCTTTATGTTAAAGTCTGCCTTGCTGCTCTCTTTATACGAGAAGTAAAAGACGCATGCCAGCTCCACTAAGCTTAGAGAGGCGGGTGCTGACAAATCGGCCAATTTCCCGAGCGCCCAGTGAAGTCTTTTGTAGTGAAAATCAGCAGGCTGGTCATTCAGAGCATTGCTAGGTTTGGGTTTGTGATCAAAAGATGAAAATGAGGCAAGAGTTCAGAATTTCAACTTTTATTTCTTG
Organism: Polypterus bichir lapradei; assembly: GCA_026402145.1. Taxonomy (NCBI): domain Eukaryota; kingdom Metazoa; phylum Chordata; class Cladistia; order Polypteriformes; family Polypteridae; genus Polypterus; species Polypterus bichir. Next base: position 25,771,430 of record JANRMT010062823.1, on the reverse strand, counting down.
CCGTTGACATCTAAGTGTCTCGTGTCATCTTCCGCTGTGGGTCACAGTAGCAACAGTCTTAGCAGTGAGGCGCATATGTTCTCAGACGTACTGGCCAACTCGTACTGCAGCATTAAGGGCATTCCCAGGCAATCTGGAAGGTACAGTCGTGGCCAGAAGTTTTGAGAAGGACTCAAATACGAATTTTTACAAAGTCTGCTGCCTCCGTTTTTATGATGACAATTTGCATCGACTCCAGAATGTTCTGAAGTGAGTGATCAGATGAATTGTAATTACAGTGGTGCTTGAAAGTTTGTGAACCCTTTAGAATTTTCTATATTTCTGCATAAATAAAACATCATCAGATTTTCACTCAAGTCCTAAAAGTAGAAACCAGTTAAACAAATGAGACCAAAATTTTATACTTGGTCATTTATTTATTAAGGAAAATGATCGAATATTACATATTAGTGAGTGGCAAAAGTATATGAACCTTTGCTTTCAGTATCTGCTGTGACCCCCCTAAATGTTTCCGGTAACTTTTGCTCATTCCTGCACACCGCCATTCCTCCATACAGAACAGCTTCAACTTTGGGATGTTGGTGGGTTTCCTCACATGAACTGCTCGCTTCGGGTCCTTCCACAACATGTCGATTGGATTAAAGTCAGGACTTTGACTTGGCCATTCCAGAACATTCACTTTATTCTTCTCTAACCATTCTTTGGTAGAACGACTTGTGTGCTGAGGGTCGTTGTCTTGCTGCATGACCCACCTTCTCTTGAGATTCAGTTCATGGACAGATGTCCTGACATTTTCCTTTACAATTCTCTGATATAATTCAGAATTCATTGTTCCATCAATGAGGACAAGCCAGCCTGGCCCAGATGCAGCAGAACAGGCCCTAACCATGATACTACCACCACCATGTTTCACAGATGGGATAAGGTTCTTATGCTGGAATGCAGTGTTTTCCTTTCTCCAAACATAACGCTTTTCACTTAAACCAAAAAAGTTCTATTTTGGTCTCATCCGTCCACAAAACATTCTTCCAATAGCCTTCTGGTTTGTCCACGTGATCTTTAGCAAACTGCAGACGAGCAGCAATGTTTTTTTTGGAGAGCAGTGGCTTTCTCCTTGCAACCCTGCCATGCACACCATTGCTGTTCAGTGTTCTCCTGATGGTGGACTCATGAACATGAACATTAGCCAATGTGAGAGAGGCCTTCCTGGGGTCCTTCGTGACCTCGCCAACTATTACACGTGTGCGTTGCTCTTGGAGTGATCCTTGTTGGTTGACCACTCCTGGGGAGGGTAACAATGGTCTTGAATTCCCTCCATTTGTACACAATCAGTCTGACTGTGGATTGGTGGAGTCCAAACTCTTTAGAGATGGTTTTGTAACCTTTTCCAGCCTGATGAGCATCAACAACTCTTTTTGTGAGGTCCTCAGAAATCTCCTTTGTTCGTGCCATGATACACTTCCATAAACATGTGTTGTGAAGAGCAGACTTTGACAGATCCTGTTCTTTAAATAACACAGGGTGCCCACTCACTGATTGGCATCCCATTGACTCGAATTTCACCTTCCAACTAACTGATCATCCGTGAGGTTCACATACTTTTGCCACACATAAATATGTAATATTCGATCATTTTCCTTAATAAATTAATGACCAAGTATAATATTTTAGTCTCATTTGTTTAACTGGTTTCTCTTTATCTACTTTTAGGACTTGAGTGACAATCTGATGATGTTTTAGGTCATATTTATGCAGAAAGGGTTCACAAACTTTCAAGCATCACTGTACTTGCACAGTCCCTCTTTACCATGAAAATGTCAGCCCTGCCACAAAAGGACCTGTTGACGTCATCTCAGTGATCCTCTCATCAACACGGGTGACAGTGTTGATGAGGACTCGGCTGGAGGTCACTCTGTCAATCTGATTGCATTACAATTTCGAGGTGAGGAAGGCTTCAGGGTGCCCAAGAGAGTCCAGCAAGCGCCAGGAGCGTCTCAGCTGTGGGCACCACCAGGGCAGAGCTTGCTCAGGCGCGAGTGAGGTGAAGACTTGTGGAAGATGGCTTGCTGGGTGTCAAGAAGGGCAGCAAAGAAGCCAAGAAAAACATTAGGGACAGGCTGAGATTCTGGGATTGGACTGCTGACTAAAGTCATTGCCTCTGATTAATCCCCTGTTCGATTGCTTGGGGCATCTAGAAAAAAAGAAAAGGTGAGTGGCGCTACCATCAGTCCTTCGTCATGCCAATAGTAAAGCATCCTGAGACCATTCAGGTCATATGGGGTTGCATCTCACTCACAATTTGGCCTAATAACACAACCAGGAATAAAGAATGGGACCAAAATATCAACTGAGAGCAACTTCTACTAACCATCCAAGAACAGTTTGGTGACCAACATGATGGAACACTGGGTTCATAAGGCAAAAGTGAGAACTAAGAGTCTTGGGGAACAAAACATCAACATTTGGGGTCCATGGCCAGGAAACTCCCCAGACTTTAATGCCATTAAGAACTTGTGGTGAATCCTCAAGAGGTGGGAAGACAAACAAAAACCCACCAGTTCTGATTCTGCAATCCTGATTCAGTCAGGATTGGGCCCATAAGTTGACTGGCAGACAGCATGCCAGGGCAAACTGCAGAGGCCTTGAAGAAGAAAGAAGGGCCAACACTGCAAATCTTGACTCTGCACATCAACTTCATGTCACTGTCAATAAAAGCCTTTGGAGCTTCTGAACTGCTTGTCCTTCTACTTCAGTAGACCACAGAAACATCTGACACAAAGATCTAAAAACACTGAAGCAGCAGACTTTGTGAACACCAACACTTTGGGTCATTCTCAGAACTTTGGGCCTTGACTGTATAGTCCTCCTAGTGGGCCAGGGATCAAGCCGGCTGTGCCTGTAAAACCTTAGGGAGGCGACTGTAAGGTTTCTGCATCAGATGCCCGAACCACAGCCTCTCGATGTGGAGGGTCAGTGAATGGACTCCAAGCCCTAGTCCGATGTCAGTTCTCTAAAGGAGAGCCCAGACACACAGTGGACGGAGTTCACTCTGGCTGCTTGTGCGCGCCGTCTTCTCCTTTGGGTCCTTACCAGAAGCTCACGACTGCAGGTGAGGTAAGGGCTGTAGATTGAATGCTAGATTGAGGTCTTTGCCTTCTTTACTGCTACAGATTTGGTGTAGTGGCTGTTCTCACGTTCAGTGGAAAGACCTAGTGACTGCCATTTCTTTCAAAACGTAGCATTTAGAGTCATTAGGTCTTTCCTGATGTTCTACAGTAGACGGCCAGACAGTATGTCGTCATTCCAGTCATGGCACGATAGAAGAAGCTCGTATGTACGCAGTGTTTTACATACTGCAACAGAAAAACTGAGTAACTCCACTGACCAGTGAGGACAGACCAATAAAAACGTCGGAGTACGATCATGTGATTTTAAATGCTGTGACTGCGTGATTGAAATGACAGGTGGTGTTGATTTGTGGAAAAAAAAATATACAGTGGTGCCTCGGTGTACGTCCTTAATCCGCTCCAGATCCTCTGACTTCTACCAAACAGGGCGTGTACCAAACAAATTTTTCCCATAAGAAATAAAGGGAAAATGATTAATCTGTTCCAATGGAAAATAAATCCTATTGTTATTGGCATATTATACATTGATGGGGTTGTATAAAATAATTTAAACACTGCTTAATACTAAAATACAGAAATACAAAAGCAATTAGGTGAAATAAATGAAAATATAACCTCGTTTTACTTTTTAATAACGTCTTTGTTTTTCACAGTCGTAGATACCGTCGTTCTCGGCATACGGTGTGCAGCAGCCAAGTCCCGGATACACATGCCACCTTCATACTTTCCAGCAATCAATACAAATTTACGCGAAAAAACACAAAATCACGTGAAAATTCACAGATAGTTATAGTGCGTACTGACGCTCGTGGGCACTCGTGGCTTTGTCTCGAGAGAGTTAACAAGGGGTAGCGCGCGGTGTTGTAGCACGCAAGTCGTATCCAAACAAAGGTCGTATACCAAGCAAAATTTTTTGTGTCCAAACAGGACGTATACCAAGTTGGACTTATTCCAAAGCAGACGTATACCGAGGTACCACTGTATTATTATATATGTGAAGCCCAGGAAAAATGAAATCTAGAAATCGTCAATGTTGTCACCCCGAAAACTTGAACCATGTGACATGCGAGGTATTTCTATAGTTAACCGGACGTGGTCAGTTTTACTTTTATAATCATTTTTCAGTGTATTTGATTTGAACTGTTGTTGATGGTTGTTTAATGTACGTAATCTAAAAATCTAATCCTTGTCTGGCGGTTTACTCCTCCAGTATCCATCCCCATATCTGAGTGTACGAGAGAGTCGAGGGGAGGCCACTCGCCATTTGTTTTTGTAAATTCTAGTCTGGCTTTCCGATTCTTACTAGTGATGAGTGGCCCTCCATCTTGTAGTTTGGCTGCTATGTTTCTGCCCTCGACCTTTTCTTCCAGTGGTGTATTTTGATGCCTCCATTTCTTCCCTGTGGTCGTTGGTGATGTCGCTGGCTGTCGTTTTGGGGTTTTTCTTTGCAGCTCTCACGATGTTTCTGTTGTCCACCTTTGTTTTCCATGTTCTGAATTGTTGTAATGGCCATGCCCAGTGTTCATGTAAGGCCTCTGATTGATTTTTTTTTTTTTTCCCCTCATCTCTCTCTCATTCAAAATGGCCTGAGATCTTGATGTTGGTCTTCACGGGTGAACGCCAGAGCTAACACAGAGAGCTCACATTCAGATCTGTTTATTAGTTAACCAGTCAGTCCACTTGGGGAAGAAGAAACCTCAGTCAGTCAGGTGGTCCTGTACTAAAATAATTGGGTGGTCTGCTGTAAAAGGTGTGCTGTCCACATCTTGTCTCCTATTCCTCAAACAATCTCAAACCTAAAAGTGTATGGTGAACACGATGAAGTGGCCTTGCTGTTCCATACCTTCTGGAGTAGGAGACGCCATGTTGTGCTGTGAGGAGGAGCAGCCATCCTATCTGGCCTGCTTGGATTATCAGTTGACAGTCTGTCAGCCGCTCTCAGGTTTGTCATTTCCTTGTTATGGACGTCCCGCTTCGGCCTTCGCTGTCTACCTGGCAACCGGCGTTTTGCACAGTCTACGTCTGGCCGTGTCTCGCTGGGTATCACGTTTCTTAAATCCTCAGCCAGTCCCAAACAAAGTAAGCGGCCTGGCAGGTAAGTATTCAGTTCTTAAGGCCTCACATTTCAGGTTTGCTCGTCTTCAGTCACCGTGAGGAGAGGTTGAGAAGTTCTGGCAGGAGGACCACGTTGTTCTCTCACTGTTATGTGTAGAAGTTTGAACTTCTTGGGTTATAATTAGAGTAGTTATGAGGAAAAACAACTAAAGGCTGACACATAGAATTAAAAAATGTTCACGTGAATACAATTGAGTGTAAATGACAAACTCAGTCTGTCGTGCGTTCACTTTCAGCCATTACGAGGATGTGGCTGTGCTGCTGGGCCATTTATTTTAGGCTGTGAAATTATACCAAAGTGAGGGTTCAAATATTCGTATGAATTATAAGTAAATATTCAGATATACAGGGAGAGTCACTCGAAAGAGACCCCGAATATCCTCTGGTACCTCCCGTTAGGATGAGGCATTCTGAACCAAGCAATCCGCTCTGTGCCTTGACGTGTTTGTGTATGCCATGCTGGAAGTGGTTTCTATTTTCTGCCAGACACATTTCGACACGGCACTCCACGTTCCTGGACGTATCGGCAAGCGTCTCGGGGTCTTTGCAGCAGTTTCACGTTGGATGTTTTCCTTCAGATCTTCCACAGTGTGAGGCCTGCAGACCCCAAAGGAAGAAGTCTGGTGGTGTCAGATCCGGTGCCCGTGGTGGCCAAAGCCCCTTGAAGGACTCTGTTTCTGCCAGGTTCCTTGCCTTACGATGTGTGACACGTTGCTCCATCTTCCTGGAAGTCACCTTCCGTTAACTCGTGATCGTCCAGTTGATTCTGACATCACTTAAGTGAACTGGTGAGCCAGTAGGTTCGCACCATGAAGATGCGCTGCTCGATACGGTGCATCACCATTCTGACTGAGTGAAGGGGTACGGGCACTAGGCACCCAGAAGTTGCAAACGGAAATTCAACGTCGCGACGGTGGTCCGGTGCCTACCTCGTTGCTCCTACACAGGGGCATCCCGGCTTGTTTAAAGCTCCATAAACTGAGGAGCACGTGGCACGTTGTTTCGTTCAGATTGCTTCGTCCCAGTGAGAGTCCTCACAGAATATTCGGGGCCTCTTTCGAGTGAAGCTCCCTGTATTTGAATGGCGGCAGGAGTGGACCCCCCGTCAATGTGCCCGGCAGTCTGCTGGGCTACAGAAGCTTTGTACACCTGGTAGCCTGGCTCTGTATCTGGAGTGGAGGGTGCAGGTCCCCACTGACTTGTAGAATCGGGTGACAGATGTCTGCAGTGATGGAGCTCGCGTGTCTGTAATTGTCAAGCGGTGGCCGATGGCAGCGTCTAACCGTGTCAGCAGTCAGTGACGCAGAGGGAATGCTTTAAAGCTTTGCTGCAGTTTAGCAAGTGTTTACACATTAGAGGAGGAAGCGACGTTTGGCTGAATTTCAATTGTCAGAACCTCTCGGCGGGGAAACTCCACACAGTCTGACAGACAGGGAGTCGGAAATTGGAGTAGTAATAATGTCACCCTCTCTTTGTGTGTGCTGTGCCAGCCTGCACCCTTTTCCTTCTGGCCAGTTCCACTTGTGACGGCTCGTCCCGCCTGTCTGCCAGACCCGAGAGGTGAGCACAGGCCGCCGCGGTGGCGACGTCAACAGCAGGGTGGTGTCAATTTTGTGAGCGCGACTGCTGTTTGTGCTTCCTGTGTGTCGTCATCAAAGACATGGATGGCATTGTCACTGCATGGCCGTGACAGGAGTGAGCGCCGCCTCGGGAAGCTTGAGGGACTTCTTTATATTAGCAGGTGCCTCCACGGGGCGGGTGTTTGTTTCCACTTCGCCCCCTTCATTTGAGCAAAAAATGTCTGTCTAGGGCCGTGTATGGCTTGCACTTCTAAATGGCGTCGTTCTTGGTTATAAAAAGGCACTTATTAAAGGTTCATCTTTTTTTGGTCACCTTTATAGTGCCCTCCACTAATACTAAAAAAAATGGGGCTTTGAAAAAAAATAAAATAAAAAATTGTTGTTTATCTTCTTGGCCTTTCATTTGAAAATTAGTAGCACTTGGAACTGTAACTGCGGTACATGATTATGTCAAATTAATAACTGACGATTATTGCCTTTGGTGTTATAACTGCAATGAAGAATTTCAATTTAACACTCCAGTAAAGTGTGCAGCTTTTCCGTCCGTCCATCTCCATATCCCGAGTGCTGCTTACACACCGGCAGTAAGCAGGAAAGAAACTTGGGAAATGCTGCATTAGTTTAAGCCTCGAGCACACGGACTAGGAAGACTGGGTCACTGATAGGCAGACACGCCCCGGGACAGCAGGGGGCGCTGTCGACTCTTGATACTCCCATAGCCAGGGGAAGAGGGAAACTGACAGAAGGTGGTATCTCATTGGAGACCCCCACCAAACCAAACCAGACCTGAGCTCCTAACAATTCTCTGCCGAGGGTGTGTGTTGTTCTGTTTTGTTATTCTGCCATCATGCGGTTTGGCAGTAAACACGGTCTCCCCACATTGATCCAGTCCGATTGTTGAGCCTCGCATAATCACGATAGTTAGATATGTGAAAGACACTATATAATAGATAGATACTTTTTTAGTCCCCAAGGAGAAATTACAATATTTTAGAAGGTCAGGAGAGATCATACAAATATACACACACACACACACATACACACACATACAGTATATATACATATACATACATTGGTACCTTGAGATACGAGTGCCCCAACGTATGAGTTTTTTGAGATATGAGCCGTCACTAGGTCGATTTTTTTTTTGCCTTGAGTTACGAGCCAAAATTTGAAATACGAGCCATCAAAGCGCTTGTGGTCGCACATTCCGAGGAACTGACGACGGAGGAGTTGACGGAACTGCAGACGCGGCAACATACAGAGGTTCTGCAGGAGATCGGTATCGCGGAGGAGGTTATCTCTTAAAGTGAAAAAAAACGAAGTGTTTGCAATGTGGGGAAAAGTTTCAAACTTTAAAGAATAGAAACACCCTGAAAAAGTTACAACTGATCGTGCAGCGGCGCTATTTAATGACACTCGCCTAACTCATTTCAGAAACATTCTAAACGGGAGGACGAAACAAAGCTCCTTGGACAGGTTTCTATTGAAGCGCCTTGACAGTGAAAGTGACGAAAGCCTGACAAAAAAGAAAAAAAAAACAACTAGTGAAGAAGAAAATTAAGTTAAGCAAAAGTGACGTGAAAGAGAAAAACATTACAATACGCTAATCAGCTTCACCAATATCTGTTTATTTCTTTAGGTTCTCTTTTATGTATTAGGTTTTATTTTGTTTGTATACAATATTTGTTCATTATAAATACATTTTTCTTATGTTGAAAACATTTAATAAAAAATTGAGGTGTTTTTTTTTGGGGGCTGGCACAAATTAATCTCATTTCAATTAATTTCAATGGGGAAAATTGATTTGAGATACGAGCTTTATGTACATGTGTATGTTACACACACACATACATTGGAACCTCTGGTCACGACCGCAATTTGTTCCAAAACTCTGGTTGTGACCCGAACGTAATTTCCCCATAAGAGAGTACGTAAATACAATTAATCCATTCCAGACTGTACGAACTGTATGTAAATATATACATTTTTTAAGCACAAAAAGAGTTGTTTATACCATAGAATGCACAGTGTAATAGTAAACTAAATGTAAAAACATTGAATAACACGGAGAACACTAACATTGTAAGGGCTCATTTATACTTCACGCTCAGAATGCGCACGCATCACGGCTGCCACGCGTTCCCAGCATTCATTTGACGCGTCCTCTGAGCAGATCATCAGAAATTAACGTGACGCGTGCGCGAGTCGGGGGGCGCAGTGTGCTAAAAGCTGGAACGTGACGTCAGAGTCTCTGTTTACTATCGACATGTGACAGAGAGCCTCTGTGCAGATCCTACGAGATCGATGTGCGCGCTTCAATGTTTGATGAATGGCTCGATGAGGTGAAGCAAAATGCCGACATACAAATCCAACATACATCCGTGGTGCTTTTATATTCAAGCGTCACGTATTCCCGATCGTAATGACACGATACATTTTAAAAGTCTCACGTACCATCTTTTGTGCCGTCTGTTTTTTTTTTTTTTTTTTTTGCAACTTCACAACAACATCATAATGTACGGCAGCGCTGTAGAAAAGGACACGGTGAAAACATGTATTTTGTGATTAAAGTGGAAACTTTGGCTTTAATCTCGCAATGTCCACTTTAACCTCATAGTTTACTTTATTATTAAAGCAGGCCGTCGTAAACGTCATCCCAGTTTTTAATCGCTACGAGCTTCTTGGACCTGACAGCAGCGGCACGCAGCAGTAGATCACCACACAGAACACGTGACATGTATGATATTCCAACTCTCTGCACGTTTAGAATCTTTAGATTCATACTTGGCAATTCCCAACACAGCGAAGCCGAACGTGTTCTCACCGTGATGATATCTCGCACTGCCACCTGCTGGATTCCTCCAGATCTCCGTAAAGTACGCGCGCGAGTATAAACAGTACAACGCTTGGGTAGCAGGAGCGTCCGCTGCAGCATTCGTCACGTTAAGTGTAAACCCGGCCTAAGAATTCACGCTAGACCCTTAAGAACCGCTTGCTGTAAACGCTTCTTTTATGAGTTTTAAGCACAGGGAAAAAAAATGAAATGCCGCTTCTCTTGCCAATCTTTTCAAACCGTCCTCTACTAGCTTTAAATTCCTCAACTTCGCCACTCAAAGAAGGATTTTTTTTTCAGCAAATCGCCTGGCTTTGTCGCATCGGATCGCCTCGCTTACGCTGTCCCCTTCAAGGTGCTTCTCGTTTCACCGCACTAGCAGCAGTTCTTCCACCTCTTCGAGCACTCGAGGCCTCTGCTTGGTTAACATTGTAACTCCTTTTGCAACATCGACTGCTTTGTTAGGCCCTGTGTACGCAAACAAAGGAGAAGGGGAGACCATTGGTGCGTAGGAATGCGCGTCGGGAAAGTGGCCGTCAGTGTTTTTGTTCGCTAACAGAGCGTGAGGTCGTGAACAGATGCAAATTTTTTGATCGTAACCCGATTTGTACGTGTTCGGAAACGTTCGTGACGAGAGGTTCTACTGTATGTATGTATATGTGTATGTATGTATGTATTTACGATTTTATGTGACTGTCACATTTTGTCACACTTTAAATCAGGCTTATTTTAAAACCTACATATTTATGTTGGCGCTGGCACGGTGGCGCAGTGGGTAGTGCTGCTGCCTCGCAGTTAGGAGACCCAGGTTCGCTTCCTGGATCCTCCCTGCGTGGAGTTTGCATGTCCCCCCCCCCCAGTCCAAAGGCATGCAGCTTAGGTGCATTGGTGGTCCTAAATTGTCCATAGTGTGTGTTGTGTGTGTGCCCTGCGATGGGCTGGCGCCCTTCCCGGGGTTTGTTTTCTGCCTTGCACCCTGTGTTGGCTGGGATTGGCTCCAGCAGACCCCCATGACCCTGTAGTTAGGATATAGCGGGATGGATGGATAGATATTTATGTTCTTTTCAGAACTTATCAAACTTTAATATGATGTTGTTAGATTTTCAGATTGTTCTTCCGTTTTTAAATTATAAAGTAAAAGATATCAAGAACTCGCGTCCCATGAGATGAGACTTTGTGACAAAAGATTTAACCGCACCCGCCTAGGGCTGGAAATAAAAGACAAAGAGTAGGACAGCTGCTGTACAGGCTTTTTAACGTTTGCAGCAGCTGATTGAGCAAAGGCGAGGTAAAAAAAGAAAAAATAAATAGTGTATGCGTGTCCCATTGTCTCACCGTTTAAGAGGGGGTTTCGGAGGAGCGATCGCGTCTCCTTGAGGTGCGTTCAGCCCCCCTCTTCACAACACGAGCGGCAGAGACATGAAGTGGCTGGCATGTAGTGCGGGCCGGGGAGGTTGGCAAGCAAAGCGAGGAGTGGAGTGGTCCCCTCGGAGTTACCAGTGTGACGGATACCGAACAGCAAGATCACAGATAGCGTTCTGTGCGAGCTGTAATAACGATATGTCAGTGAGTGTACGGCGAGAGAAAAGGTTTTGGACTCACCGGCAGGCAGCGCGTTTCTTTCTTGTTTTCATGCCCACTGTTTTCCCTGCACGTGGTTGTCAGTGTTCACCGGCTGGTGTTTTAAAGGTGGTGCCGAAGCTGAGCTCAGTCTATAGGGGGAGTCCATTTTGGATCAGTAGTGCATGTGTGCTGTAACGTTTTCTTTCATGTCCTCGTAGCCTCCAGGTTATGTATAAATGGGTGTGTTTATTATTATTATTATTATTATTATTATTATTATTTAGTGTTTGTGTGTTTTGCTGTCAGATATTTTGATTTTGTCCGAGGCGAGTGAAAATGGTATCTCCCTGTGTGTAGGCAAGCTGACCAGGGGAACTGAGACGCCTTTGTAATGACAGATGTGGCAGTTAGAGGGTGCCTGGTGGCTGAGCAGTTGGTTGATGTTAAGGAGCAGCTTGAGACGCCTGAGAGTCCAGTTTTGTTTTATTTAATATTTTCACTCGAACTGAAAGTGACTTTGTGTACATCAACATAAGGGCCTCTGTGTGGTTTTACACATTCCGTTTTTTATAATTAGAATTGTGTTTTCTATATTTTTTCTTTGTTCAAACATTTATATCAGTAACTGTTTTTTTTTTTTTTTTTTTAATACTATTGTAGAATAATTTTCTTTTTTTTGTGTACTTCTGCCTCTCTAATGCCTGCCTCTCTCGGTCCTGAACTACTAGTAGACGGCTGGTGACGTACAGCCCACCCTTATACAGATTATAGTTGCTCCCCAGACTGGTATTTTTGGAGTGGGGGGGGAGGGAATTCTCCTTTGGTGATTCAAACAAAAAGATGGTCTCGAAGACCCCGACTTGTGCTGTTGCTGCTGTTGTATTCAAAGCCTTCACCTCCAGTTCAGAAATCCATCCATCCATCCATTTTCCAACCCGCTGAATCCAAACACAGGGTCACGGGGGTCTGCTGGAGCCAATCCCAGCCAACACAGGGCACAAGGCAGGAATCCAATCCCGGGCAGGATGCCAACCCACCACAGGACACACACAAACACACACTAGGGCCAATTTAGAATCGCCAATCCACCTAACCTGCATGTCTTTGGACTGTGGGAGGAAACCGGAGCGCCCGGAGGAAACCCACGCAGACATGGGGAGAACATGCAAACTCCACGCAGGGAGGACCCAGGAAGCGAACCCGGGCCTCCTAACTGCGAGGCAGCAGCGCTGCCACTGCGCCACCATGCCGCCCCAGTTCAGAAATGTGAAATCTTTGTCGACTTATCAACTAGATAGAGAGATAGATAGAAAGGCACTATATAATAGATAGAGAGATACTTTATTAATCCCAAGGGGAAATTCACATAATCCAGCAGCAGCATACTGATAAAGAACAATATTAAATTAAAGAGTGATAACAATGCAGGTATAACAGACAATAACTTTGTATAATGTTAACGTTTAGCCCCCGAGTCGCATAGTGTGGGGTCTCCTCAGTCTGTCGCTGAAGCTGCTCCTCTGTCTGGAGATGATCCTGTTCAGTGGATTCTCCATGATTGACAGGAGTCTGCTCAGCGCCCGTCGCTCTGCCACGGATGTCAAACTGTCCAGCTCTGTGCCTACAATAGAGCCTGCCTTCCTGCCTCACCAGTTTGTCCCTCTTCTTTATGCTGCCTCCCCAGCACACCACCGCGTAGAAGAGGGCGCTCACCACAACCGTCTGGTAGAACATCTGCAGCATCTTATTGCAGATGTTGAAGGACACCAGCCTTCTAATGAAGTATAGTCGGCTCTGTCCTCTCTTGCGCAGACCATCAGTATTGGCAGTCCAGTCCAGTTTACCATCCAGCTGCACTCCCAGGTATTTATAGGTCTGCACCCTCTGCACAGTCACCTCTGATGATCACGGGGTCCATGAGGGGCCTGGTCCTCCTAAAATCCACCACCAGCTCCTTGGTTTTGCTGGTGTTCAGTTGTAGGTGGTTGGAGTCGCACCATTTAACAAAGTCATTGATTAGGTTCCTATACTCCTCCTCCTGCCCACTCCTGATGCAGCCCACCATAGCAGTGTCGTCAGAGAACTTTTGCACGAGTCGTATTGGAAGTCTGTTGTATGTTGGCTGAACAGTACTGGAGAATTAGTCCAGTCCCCTGCGGCGCTCCTGTGCTGCTGACCACAATGTCAGTCCTGCAGTTCCCGAGACGCACATACTGAGGTCTGTCTGTAAGATAGTCCACGATCCTTGCCATACTTACCTAGTGCCTGATAAAGACGCTGACGATCAACGACATGACGTGTAGGTTGACCAAAGTGATGAACTGGGACAGAAACAGATGGGTCAAGGAAATAAAACTGGGCAGGGACCACCAGACAGAAAAAAGTGCAGTTGGGTGAATGTGGTGGTTTACACCGTGAGAAAAATGAGCGTAGCAGGAAGATACAAGGTGGGCATCCTGCATCATCAGGGTCTCTCCCAAGACTGACGACTCTTTGTACACGCGCTGCCCGAGCTCCTCTGCAGAAGTTCAAACAGACTGGCAGAAAACAAGAAATTCATCAATCGCTTTGAAGTCCAAAGGTGTCCACCACCGCTACTGGCTGAAAGCACTGGGGACCTTAGCACACCCACCTAAGATCCAGAGAAGTCCTGTCAGAAGTGGTGGTCTTGGAAAAGTTGTGACCAAATAAGCCATAACTGTGAGTTGAAAATGAAGCTAAACTACTCGCCTATACACACAAACGAAAACGAACTGATGGCTCTAAATGTGACATTTGTGGCTGAAAGACTGGAGACGGGCGTGTGGCTCAGTGTCTGTCTGTCTGTCTGTGGGCAGCAGTGCAGCACAGTGGGGGCTTCCTGCACTTTCACCCCCAGAGTAGGCGATTTGAAGAAAGTCTGCGAAGTCCATCCCGCAGTGTCATCAGTGAGGTGTCCGACTGGTCCCCAGACACACAGCTGAAATCACTGAAGGAGTCCTGCACCAGATGACATGGCCGACAACAGAAGCCCGATGGCCACACCATGGAGTGCATGCAGCTGAGGCATGTGAGGACCTTCAGGAGCTGCATGGCAGTGTAACTACGAGAAGGCTTAGGGTGGGCACACCAAAGATGAAGTCCTCTAGTGCTTGTTTAGCACACTTTTGGGTTTGGCTGGGGATCAATTCAGACTCTTGATGGCATTGTGGGCTCTTCTACTCCATTCGGGGAGTGTGTTTGTGTGTAAACAGTGAAGAGCAGAAATACTGGGACAGTAAGGTGACAAGGGCATTATTTATGTTGTGTGTTCATGTAATTATGTGTTGTAGGTGAACAGATGAACAGGAGACTAACTTACAGAATATCCTCTTCTATTTCTGAGCAACCTTTACTGGTAGATCCGTCCCACCTTAAATCGCTTCGCACCTCTCCGTCAGCGTCTTTTGTCCTTTAAATGTGTTGATAAGCAGCCTACTATCACATCCCCCACCGGCACACAGTTTTCTCAGCTCAAGTCTGTTTACCTGCGTGTCAGTTGCTTAGAGTTGTAGATCTCACCTGAAGAAGGGGCCTGAGTTGCCTTGAAAGCTTGCATATTGTAATCTTTTTAGTTAGCCAATAAAAGGTGCCATTTTGCTTGGCTTTTCTATAGATTTGTAGAGAGTGAGAAGTCAAGCAAAATGACACCTTTTATAAATAGTATATCGTTATTTGGAACACTTGCATTTCATGTGTGTTCCGTGTCTACAACAATCTATGTAAAGACATCGTTAAAAAAGAAACGTTTTTCATGTTTTAGTAATGATTGACAAAATGTAGACATGAAGTGTATAAGGTGTGAAGCCTGAAGTCCAAATATCAAAGAAACACTTTCACGAAAGGTACAAATATAACAGAACAAGTGTGCTTTTATTCAAAAACTAGCAGAATACCCGCGCTTCGCAGCGGAGAAGTAGTGTGTTAAAGAAGTTATGAAAAAGAAAAGGAAACATTTTAAAAATAACGTAACATGATTGTCAATGTAATTGTTTTGTCACTGTTTCTTACTGCATCAATAAGCAGCTCGTCTTCCTCTTTATCTGAGACATCACACACTGCATGCACGGGTTTACCTTTCCCAGTCCTGCAAAGTCAGTTCACGTGAGCCGCTCGGAGTACATGCATCGAAGGTTCTCAGCTGTGCTTGTGCCATGTTGTGCGATGTTGCGTGGGCAGGCACTCTGTTACGTGGGAGGCGTGACGATGAGGGACGCAACTCCGCCTCATACGGAGGCCGAGTTGTAGGCTATGGCCGTGTATATGTACGTAAGTAGGATTCAGTTATGAACGTTACGCGTAGAATTTCGAAATGAAACCTGCCTATCTTTTGTAAGTAAGCTGTAAGGAATGAGCCTGCCAAATTTCAGCCTTCCACCTACACGGGAAGTTGAAGAATTAGTGATGAGTGAGTGAGTGAGTGAGTGAGTGAGTGAGTGAGTGAGTGAGTGAGGGCTTTGCCTTTTATTAGGGTACTAGCAAAATACCCGCGCTTCGCAGCGGCGAAGTACTGCCTTAAAATTTTTATTAAGAAGAAAATTTTACCTTTTTAAACTGAGGGAAAATATGCCAATAATTATTTAAGGATCTCTTTGTATGCCACGTTGTCATTTCGGCCCTTCAGTTGTAATATGACCAAGCTGTAGCTGTGCGCTGAGCTTACTCTTGAGCATGTAACGTACAGTCGGCCATGTGAACAGTAATCTTGTCTCAAATCTCACAGCTTGGATTGCTGCTGTCACAATCGGTTTGAGTTTCATGGTTTGTTTCAATTATGACAGTATTTGCAGGATTTGTTGTGTTGAAGTGACATTCGGCATCTGTCAAGCGTTGTAAGCACACAACCGGTTTCATCGATAAAATCACATCCAGCTTTTGAGAGTTTAAACACTCATAAACATCAAAGTGTCCACTACTGAAATCGTCACCTGTGAATCTAAGATGTTTAAGAGGCATTGGTGGTTGTCGAAAGGTGTAAAATATTTGGCCATTTCGGTACACTTGAGAGCACCAACCGAACAATTCAGCGTCAGCCATCAACTCACATGCAGAACCATAGGTGAAGGGCTTAAGCATTTCACTCTTCTAGTGCTCCTGTGTAGTATAATTATCTCCTGTACC
This sequence comes from Polypterus bichir lapradei, assembly GCA_026402145.1. Taxonomy (NCBI): domain Eukaryota; kingdom Metazoa; phylum Chordata; class Cladistia; order Polypteriformes; family Polypteridae; genus Polypterus; species Polypterus bichir. Next base: position 25,755,069 of record JANRMT010062823.1, on the reverse strand, counting down.
GTCATCAGTCCACACCTTGAACCTGTCCCAGTCATTCAATACATAAGACACAATGTTCCTCCGGATATCAAGAGTGAGCCTGATATGGCCGTGCAATATGTAACAAAGAGAATGGAAAAGGTAGGTGCCATCTCCGGGCATGGAAACCACTCAGTAAGTGACAGTTCTTTGATCGATGGTGATCACCTCGATAGACATGGTAATGGGGGTTGGAATGATAAAGGAAATGGGTACCTGAGTAATGTAAAGTAAGTCTAAAATACCTATACAATAACTATAATTGTAATAAACAAACAATAAAACAGCGGAGAAGCCGTAGATTAAACAAAAAGGCTGTAGTTATCAGCAGGGAGACGTGAATCCCGTGGCGAAGCAAGGAAGGGAATGTAGAGACCGGAGTGACAGACGGTCTTATATAGGCAGGCAGCCAACAACGTGGGAGGTGATGGGATGGGGGACCCAACGCCACCTCACACAATGACTGAGCTGCAGGCTATGGACGTATATATGTATGTAAGTAGGATTCAGTTAGCGTTGGGAACCCATGTACCAAATTTCTTGAAGATGAGCCCATAAGTAACAAAGACTGTTGAAAAGTTCAATATGGTGGCCGACAGTGGCATCATACCACCGAAATAAGTATGTACATTGGTTTCGGTTAGTGCAGGGAAGCCGCCTATAAAATTTCGAGAAGATCGGGCCATAAATAAGAAAGTTCAACATGGCGGACTTTGTTGACCAATATGACCATTACACGTAGAATTTCAAAATGAAACCTGCTTAACTTTTGTAAGTAAGCTGTAAGGAATGGGCCTGCCAAATTTCAGCCTTCTACCTACACGGGAAGTTGGAGAATTTGTGACGTTTGGAAAATTCAATATGGCGGCCGACAGTGGCGTCATACCACCGAAATAAGTACGTACATCGGTTTTTGTTAGCGCAGGGAAGCCACCTACCAAATTTCGTGAAGATGGGGCCTTAAATAAGAAAGTTCAACATGGCGGACGTTGTCGACCGTTATTGACCTTTATGACCGTTACGCATAGAATTTCGAAATGAAACCTGCTTATCTTTTGTAAGTAAGCTGTAAGGAATGAGCCTGCCAAATTTCAGCCTTCTACCTACACGGGAAGTTGGAGAATTAGTGATGAGTCAGTCAGTGAGTGAGTGAGTGAGTGAGGGCTTTGCCGTTTATTAGTATATATAACTGCAGAAAAAGAAGCTGCGTTAGGGTGCGACATTGACACACATTTACTACGACTGCTTCAGTGGCTCAACGGTATCAACTGTTGACTGGTAATCTAAACTTCATGGATTTGAACCCGGACGGGTCCGTTTTGAGAAGTGAGCTGCTCGTATTCTTACTATTTTAAAATAAAAACACACATTTCATTTCAGTCTGTAACAGCCGGTGTAATTTATGATACTTGTAAAGGTTAGCTTTGTTTTTTTTGTAATTCAGTTTTATTCTCTCAGTGGCGTTCACGATCACCATACCCCTCGCATTTGACACACTGCCGTTTTCACATAGACGCGCTATAACAGAGGTGAACTCAGGTCATGACGACACTTCTACATCGGATCAAGAATGCACTTTTGCCATCGCTGTACTTTGTATGTGTACATGGGAAGCTCTGCACTCGTGACTTTACGCTGTAGGAAGTAAGAAGTAAATAAATAAAGGTAAATAGGTAAATAACATTCGATCTGACTCTTATGTAAGTAACATATAAATGTTAATGTTTTGGGCACATGCACCGTCCTTTGTATGTAAGAGGCAGATCAAATGTTATTTACCTTTATTTTTTTACTTACTTCCTACGGGATAATGGGATGTTTGAGTGAGGAGCACTGTGCATTACTAGTTGAGCCGATGTACTGAGTTAAAAAAATAAATAATAATACTGATACTCTAAAATTAGCGAGACGTGAAACACAAAGTACGCATAAAAGAGGGAGAGGGCCGTGTGATTTGGTGCTGCTGCGTCCCTTGTGTATGGACTGATGTGTGTGATACGCGAGTCTGTCCCCGTATGGGTATTACCCAGAATGCTGTGTAGTTCAACCTGATTGGCGAGTCAAAGCAAAGAGGAAGGTGGAGTAGGAAGAAGTTGCGTCTTGTGCTGTGAATGGCGTCGGCGTCACTATGAGCCATTGGACAAGTGAGAAGAAAAATCACTAGTCGATTTGAGAGGGGCACAGGCCTGCAGTGTTTGACTTTGAGGGCATTGACAGACATTTTGACTGGTAGGGGGTGTGCCAGTGCGCACTATTAGTGTTCAGCCGATTTGTTAAAAATGCATTTCAGTCTGAAAGTTCACACAAATGCTGTACGTTCTACCAGTACCTACCGAAATGGTCGGAGTTTATCATCATTCTGTGATTTGGAGGTTTAGCCGTATTGCCCGCTCCCAACATAATGTTGTGTAGCCAGAGAGGGCAGACTCCGTGGTGTGCCCGTAGAGGCTGGTGAGCCTCGGTGCAGACAAAGGTCTTAAGGGGGGCCTTCTTGATCTGAGAGTTTCTAATCCTATCTGCGGCATCCCTTCAGATGTAAGAGGAAACGTTGTTTTAAGACGTGTCATCCCTAGTTACGTTTATGTCGCTGCTTTTATTCAAACCTTGAATTCTGGCTCTCAGCTTTTTTCCAGTATTACTCGAAGAAACTCTAACATCTTTTTTTTTTTCCTTTTCATTGTCTTGCAGGTTTCAATTAATGGCACTCAATTTCCTGAAGCGCCCATCAATTCGGAGTTTACTGGCGTTCCACAGGTATTTTTTTTTCATTTTTTTGACTGTCAGATTCTGTATTTCTTTTTCTTAATTGCTTTTAAAGTTGTTGTTTTTAAGTAGGTCACCTGTAAAGTCCCACGGAGGTGAATAACGGCCAACTCTCACACACTGCCTCACAGAGACAAAGGACGCTCCTCCAGTAAAGGCACATTGTTTAGTATGCTTCAAAAATCAAATGTAATGGTGGCCTGCCTAGAAAGCTAGAAAAGGGCATCTTACAAGGTTAGGGGTAGGCTTAGGTTTGTCCTTCCTTCCCGTATTTGACTCATCACATGGTGGCTGCACCAAAGCATCAGGTGGGCCGCATGTGACCCACAGCCTATATGTTTTGCACCCCTGTCTCAGACATGACTTTTATGTCTTGTGGTTTTAATTTGTTGATAGGAAAGAGGGGGTGTTGGAGTTCCAAACATTCCTTTTACAAAATGTGAAGCAAATCGACAAGAGATCTGAATGTCCTTAACTGTTTTAGGGCAGATGTCGACTGCAGAGTGTGATAATCAGCTGTAAACGCTGACAGAACTCAGTGTTACATTTTAGGTAGGAAGACTTTTAGACTTGTCGACAAATCCCTGCGTGTGTGTGAGTAGCACAAAGTAAACGAGTAGCATGGACACTGGGCGAGAGACTGACGTGAATGTGCAAAGCAAAATACTTTTATTTTTGGCGTATTATTGCTAAGTCGGACTCTGACTTATCAAACTTTGATTATGATGCAAGTGATCTGGAAATCTTTCCATTTAAAAGACAAATACCACGAACTCACTCATCACGAAATCTCCCGAAACGCCAGGACTTGGGAGTTGACATTTGGCATGTAGGTTACCCTTGGCCCATAGGTGCTCACTAAGAAACGGTTTAAAAATTTCGTGGTCCAAGTGCAAAATGTCTTATAGTTTTTTAGACCCATCCAGTCCATTTTTTTCTAAAATAAATTTCTTTAAATTTAATTCAAAAATATTTTCATTTTTGTTTTGATGTTTGAGTTTCCTCAAAGCTTTTATAATTTTTAAAATTATTTATTTAGGTTATTCCAAGGTATATTAAAGCAAATTTATTTCTTTTTTGAGGATTTTGATTTTCATACTTTTTTTTTTTTTATTTTATTCTTTTTCATACTTTCTTTACGAATTCTTCAATTAAGTTTATACCTCTTTAAATAAACCCATAAAACTGTGACCGAGGAAGAAAGGATTTATATTGATGATGTAACGGTCTCTCACGGCGTGGTGCCTCTTCTCCTCGCTGGCCTACCTTGTCTTATACATAAAGCTGACTGTAGCCATCTTGCGGTCTTGTATGTCTATCATCCAGTTGACGCGCAGAACGTTTCTGCTGTGCTCCGCAAAAGCAACCGATGGTTTTATCATGAAAACTCGTTTGTCGTGTAATGTTTGTTTTTGTTAACTATATTTTCATCTTGCATTATTCTTATTGTAACGATGTTGTATTGGTAATAGAATTATATCAACCTAATAATTTTTTGTTGTCAAAAATTCTGCATTTAAAACTTGTGACTACACCACAAAACTAAAATGAATCTGTCAAAAAACCTTAAAGGTGTCGCTTTTCCTATTGTTTTTAAACTACCTTGAACGTATTCCGCGATTATATTTTGATGAATATTGACTATCTATTTTATATAAGAGAAGTAAGCAATTTAATTTTTATCTACCATAAACATCCTACATTTATTTTGTAGACTCAGCAGCTCTAGTTGCAATTTTTGTTTACTCATTAATGAACAAAATATCATTTGTTCCGCAGCACCATAGCTAATGTGTTGGTGTTGCAATTTTCATAAAAAAATAATGGGAAGTTTTTTTTTCAATACGTTCATAATCAAAAAACTAATTAAATTATGTTATCAAAATCAAAGGTAGAGACTAAATATGGCTATGATATTTAACTTATAATGTTTATTTTTAGATGTAAAATATTTAACCTTTCATTGATTGTAAAAGAATTTCAGTTGGAAGAGACTAATTGGAGATTTGGTCTCATATGTCTGTTATCATCCACTTGACGCTCGGAACGTTTGCGCAATCATTACTGGAATCAACTTGGACACAGTGGGCTACTCACTCGGACCACTTTATGTGGCGTGTTCAAGGGTCCGAACTCCTAACAACCTTTAGATATTGGCTAAATTCTTGTTTCGGTTTTCTGTGGTTGTGACCTGCGCCACCACCACCTGATCAAAGCACCGTGATGTCCCTCCATTGATGGATTAAAGGCCAGAAGTCCACGCAACCGTCATCATCAAGTCATTCCATGAGAACCTGAATACCATGAGGACTGATTGAGGTCATTGATGTGAGGTAGAATGCCTAGAGGGGGCTGGTCAGGTGGTCTCGTGGCCTCTGACCCCCTGCAGATTTTTTTTTTTTCTCTCCAGCCGTTTGGAATTTTTTTTTTGTTTTTTCTGTCCTCCCTGGCCATCGGACCACCTTACTTTTATTCTTTGTTAATTAGTGTTCTCTTATTTTAATTCTTACTTTGACTTTTTTTCTCTTCATCATGTAAAGCTCTTTGAGCTCATTATTTGTATGAAAATGTGTGACAGATAACTCGATAAACCTCTGGCACTATCAGAATTACTAGATGCTATAAAGTCACTTCAAGGCGGGAAAGCAGCAGGCCCTGATGGCTACCCTGCAGAATTTTATAAGAAATTCTCCGCTCCCCTCCTATTAGCAACATTTACAGAAGCTAGAAATAATTAATTTCTTCCTCAAACTTTTCGCCAAGCATTAATCACTGTCTTTCCTAAACAAAATAAGAACTTATTACAATGTGCATCATACAGACCGATTTCACTTCTGAATAATGATGTTAAGATACTCTGAAAAATCATAGCTAGAAGGATGGAGAAAGTGCTCCCTTCGGTAATATCACAAGACCAAACTGGATTTATCAAGGGCCGTCATATATTTAATATTTAATTTAATGTCATATACTCGCCAACAAAGTCAAACTCCCCAGAAATAATAATATCATTGGATGCAGAAAAGGCATTTGACATGATTGAATGGAACTACCTTTTTACTACATTAGAGAAATTTGGGTTTGCCCTGCACATTTGTGCATGGATCAAACTACTGTATACCAATCCAGAAGCTTCAGTTTGTATTAACAACATTTGCTCAGACTACTTTAAACTAGAACGTGGCACTAGACAAGGATGCCCCTCGTCACCACTACTGTTTGCAATCGCCATTGAACCACTGGCAATACACTGTCGAAATACTGATCAGATAAAGGGGATTATCAGAGAAGGACTGGGACAGAAAATTTCTCTCTATGCAGATGATATGGTACTGTAGATATCAGACCCACAAAATTCTGTGCCTGCAGTCTTAGCAGCACTCACAGAATTTCAAAAGATCTCTGGTCTCAGAATTAATCGGAATAAAAGTGTACTCTTTCCAGTGAACTCTCAAGCATATAATATTAGATTAGATACCCTACCTTTTATCATTGCAGATCAGTTTAAATACCTCGGGGTAAACATCACAAGTAAACATTTTTAAAGTTGTGTTTTTTTTCTTAAACTTTATTTTCTTCCCGGGTAGCGTAATTAAAGACAGGGAGCTGGTTTTTTTTTTTTTTTTTTTTTTTTTTCCCCCCCAGAAAGTGAGTTTCAGCTTATGCAGGTTTGTAATACGTAGGTGAATTTAGTTTGTTAGAGGCTCATGGAACATAAAACACAATGACATTTGTTCTAAATAAATATTTTATGTTGATTTATGTGCTTTGAGTGTTTTTTTTTTTTTTAAAACATTTTCAGCCCAGGGGGAAAAGAAAAAAAAATAATTGCCCTAAAAAGAGTTAAAGAAAGAAATGAACAAACGCAGTAGTAGAGCTCATTGAACTCGCGTGTGTCCCCTGCGGTCAGTGGATGAGGAGGTCGCATAGCAGCAAGTGAGAAGCAGGCCTTTCATCCTTGGTGTCTTCATCATTTTGTCATAAACCACTGAGCTGAGAAGTGATGAGCATTTCTTCCAAACAGCCCTTGGTGTACTAAAGTTTAATGAACGTGTCCACCACTCGTGCTTGTGTGGCAGAACTCGTTACCGTACATCTGTGTCTACAAGCCTTGGTGTCTATAGTGGACTCAAAGTCTTCAGAGGCCTTCACTTTCTGTACACTTTATTATGTTGTTGATTTCATTTAAATGGACACATTTTACATTTTTACCCATCAATCTTCACTCAGTTAACCTGTGAAGACATCTGACCAGAAAGATTTGCAAATTAAATATCAACCAAAACCTGAAATCTCTCATTCCTAGAGGTATGGAGATCCTCTGCTGTGGCCCTTCAGATTGTGCTCAGGTGCTTCTTTGTTTGCTTTAGTTCTCCTTGAGATGTTTCTAGAACCTGAATTGGAGTCCACCAGTGGCACATTGAATTGAGTGGACATCGTTTAGAAAGGCGCACGTGTTGCTCACTGTGTGTAGAAGGTCCCACAGTTCACACTTCACATCAGGACACAAAAAACAAGTCCAAGGAACTCTGTGTAGACCTCCGTGATAAAGTGGTGGCGAGACAATTGTAAAGCTTTGAGTGTACCCAGGAGCAGAGTTGGCTCAAGAACTGGGAAGGGCAAAACTGAGTGGCTGGGCACGCACTAGGGGCCTTGGTCATGAAGGGGACCGAAAACGTGATGGTGACTCTAGCAGAGCTTCACAAGTCCTCTGCTGAGATGGGAGAAGCCATTGGAATTGCATTTCTGATTCTGAAGTACAAAACGTTCCATTCTTTATTGTCATTATGCATACACATAACAAAATGTTTTGTTGGTAGGACCCGGCTTCAAGGCAGAATACTTAAAATGCACAATACACTCTAAATCTATACTAATAAAAGGCAAAGCCCTCACTCACTCACTCACTCACTCACTCACTCACTCACTGGCTCGTCACTAATTCTCCAACTTCCCGTGTAGGTAGAAGGCTGAAATTTGGCAGGCTCATTCCTTACAGCTTACTTACAAAGTTAGGCAGGTTTCATTTCGAAATTCAATGCGTAACGGTCATAACTGGAACCTACTTACGTTCATTTATACGGCCATAGCCTGCAGCTTGGTCGCCGTGTGAGGCGGAGTTGCGTCCCTCATCGTCACACCTCCCACGTAATTGAGTGCCTGCCCATGCAAGATCACACGAGAGAGCACAAGCACAACCTTCGATGCATGTACTCCGAGCGGCTCACGTGAACTGACTTTGCAGGACTGGGAAAGGTAAACCCGTGCATGCAGTGTGTGATGTCTCAGATAAAGAGGAAGACGAGCTGTTTATTGATGCAGTAAGAAACAGTGACAAAACAATTACATTGACAGTCATGTTACGTTATTTTTCAAATCTTTCCTTTTTCTTAACTTCTTTAAAACACTACTTCTCCACTGCGAAGCGCAGGTATTTTGCTAGTAATAAGATAAACATAATAAGTATAAAAGACAGCAGCAATAAAACCTCATCAAGTCCAGACTTCTCCTGAGGTGGTACGCCTGCAGAGACCTTATCAGACCTCCTGATCTTTGGGGATTAAATGAACATTTCGGCCAAGTTTGGTTTTTCTGGGTCTCGGGGTCGTGTTTTACAGATGATGCAGTTGTTTGTTTCATTTGATTCGCTATCCAGTTATTCTTATTCTGCTGTCTTTTTTGTTTAAAAAATATTTGTTTCTTCTCGGGTGGTTTGGCAGCAAAGTCAGATTTGAATGAATTTGTTTTCTTACAGAGACACTCGAGCTAATTCTTCTATTTGGCAAATAAGAATGAAAATGCTTCTGACCGTTTTTTGCGGTGTACATATAGAAAGCTCCATTTTTGTTTTCTTCTTCTTCTTTAGGCTCCATTCACGTTTGGCTTGAATCACAGAGCACCTTACACAGCCGGAGAACGGTGTTTGCTGTGTCGCAACGAACGGAAAGATATCCCCTCTCCAGAAAGTGGGGTGACGAATTCCAACAAAATAGCACTTTCTACGTCTCCCAAAAGCAACAGCATGCCTCAGTTACCTCTCTGGGTTTGTCCAGACTGCCGGCGGACAGTAGAGAAGGAGGAGCGGCACGCTGCGATGGAGCAATCACTAGTGGTAAGGACTTGTTAGGGGTCTTAATGATTGGCAGCGGGACCCTCACACAGTTTCTCCAGGCACTGAATTTAATGGCAAAATCCGCACATAGACAGCATGGCCTCCCTTTTCCTTTTCGCCGCGTAGTGTGTCTGACTAAAGCACGCTGGTCTCGTCTTCCAACTCTTCGCTGGCCTTTTGCTTTCCCTTACTGGCAATGTGGGCTCCTTACCAGTTCAGAGGTTCTTGTACCCTACGTTTTGTTGAAATGGGGGCTTCTGTGTACCCTGAAATTCTTAACTCCGTGGGGACACGATCAGCAGGTGTTACTGGTCGTAGGTGATTTGGACACCAAGTAACCCCATAGCTTATAGTTTGGATGGACAGATAGAACTTTATTTGGCATTTTACAGAAGCGCGTCATGTAAATGAGTACGTGACGTGACTAACATGAGATTGTTCGGTGGACCTTTTCTAACTGTTTGCTGTTGTCCAGCATTGATCACCATAGATGCCTATCCTGTCAGAAACTTTATCTCCATTTTGTGTGGATACACGAGGCTAAACGTTTTTCACAGCCATTAGTACTAATTAGGGGTGGGAAACATAAAAAATAAATATTCATTTTGGGTGGAGTACTCCTTTAAGCAAACTCTTATTCCAATGTCCTGGGTTTTGGTGCCAGCCCTGCCTTTTAATGTTTTTCATCATAATCTGGAGAGATGTACCAATTGTATCAGCCCAGTATCAGTGTCGGCTTTGTTCCGCTATCGGCCAGTTGTTAGAAATAAGATTGATGTACTGGCGAGTACTCCCGTTGCAAAGGCATTTCCCAGGATGCTTCAGCAACAACACATGGCACTTAGAAAAATGTCTGCGGTGTGCGTTCACTTTGGCCACTTTTAGAAATGCTGTCTGCAAGCTCTGCACGAGTATTATGAGGAGGGACTACAGTACAACAAATCTGATTGGTCAACGCAAGACAAGACATACTAAGGAATGTGACGCGTTTCTGAAAAGCGAATCCGCTTCAGTCAAGAACTCAAGTTCTGGTGCTGGCCAAGGATTGTGGAACTCCGTCAATGGCACAAGCATTTGATAGCCGGAGAAAAGTCGGCTCACGGTATCACACGGGAAGTCGGCCCTTCTCTGTCGTCGAGGACCCTGGGCTTCAGCCATTACTAGCACCCCTAGGGTCAGCGTTATTTCCCTGACATTTGCCTACCGCAGACATACGGCAGTATAGCCAGTCGTGTCCAGAGACTGCTCGACTTGGTGCGGTGCTCAGCTTTACAACACATATATGGAATTCCGAGGTAAGTCCGTCAAACAATTGGTGTCATCTTCTTCAAATAATCGGCCAGAAATGTTCAAATCGGTGCATCACTAATAATCTGGTTCTGTTTATCTCAGTCATTATTAATTAACACTAGAATCCCTGAAGCTTATGATTTATTTTCGTTGTCCCCGACCTCCTTAAATTTTCCTGACATACGCCAAGAAGCTCGTAGCTCCACATCACTGCGCTAACAGCCCACTTTTATTTTACAAACGTGTGGTTTAGCAGAAGGCGGCCTGCTATAAATTGAGTCAGATGAAGGCCTCGCCCTACTGCAGACCTCACAGCTGAAGTCTGTGCTGAAGTGTTGATCTGGCGACATGTTTGTAAGGAATTACGCGAGTAATGAAATATCATACATATCATGTCTACAACGATCTGTGTGTAAATAACGAATGACGGGGGAAATACGAGGCAAGAAATGCTGAACTAAAAGAGACAACGTCTTCATGTGTTATAGTAGTAAAGGCACAACGTTGGCGTGAAGTGTAGGATGTGTGAAGCTCAAATATCCAATAAACACTTTCACAAAAGGTCGAACACAGCAAGCATGCTTTGATTCAAGATTAACACAAAGATAAAGAAATTGATCAACGTCTGACGTGTTGCTGAAGCCCAACTATCAGTCGGTACAAAGTAAAAGATGTTCACGTACGTCTCATCTTCAGCCAGTCGTCACAGTGGTAACCCCGCTCAGTCTCAGGTCTACACAGAGGGCACACTGGAAAAGATACCGCTTGGCAATAACAGGTTTGAATCTTGCGGTGTCCCTGCATTTAGCGCTTTGAGTGGTGAGCTGTTACTGTTATCTCTCTGTAAATATAAAAGCCAAATCCCACTGACTCACTCATCATGAAATCTCCCGCACCACGAGGACTTGGGACTTGAAATGTATAATGCAGGTTACCCTTGGCCCATTGGTGCTCGCAGAGAAACGGTTTTAAAAATTTCACGGTCCAAGCCCAAAATTTCTTCTCGTTTTTTAGACCTGTTTGTTTATCTGTCCGCTTTTCACGAGAGAATTTCTTAACGGATTTAGATCTTTTTTTTTTTTCCTATTATTTGCTTGAACATTCCATTGATTTTGCGACTTTCTCTTCACGCTAAGTATCAGAGTTCGCTTGCGGTTCCGATTTATTAGCGCAAATCCGAGAGAGACTCATTGGGCTGTGGGGTGGTGGCGGGGCCCTCCTCACTCGCGTGTCTGCCTCGGGGCGTAACCTTAACTCCGCTTAGTGAGCGAACGAGAGAATACTTTACGGATTTAGATCTTTTCTTTTTCTTTCTATTATTTGCTTGAACATTCCTGTTGATTTTGTTACTTCTGTCATTGCGCTAAGGATCAGAGTTCGCTTGCAGGAGCGAGATATTCACGCTAATCTGAGACCGAGGCAGCAGGCCGAGGGGAGGAGGAAGTGTGACGTCAGGAGTAGGGAGCTGGACGGGGCCTCCTCACTGTCCTGTTTCACTAATACGCGGGCGAAGCTAAGGGGAGGGCGAGTTATCATAGAATGAAAACCTGCACTTGACGCGAGTCTGTAACATCCGGGTGTACATTTATGGTACTTGTAAAAGTTAGAGCTGCAGGGATAAAAGCGGACACACAAACGCAGCTCAATCATTTCTTCTGTGTCTATGGTGGATGTCACTTTTCCTCGCACACAGACATTTACATCGACTTGTCATTTGAACGATTTTTTTCATTCAGTTTTATTCTTGGATTCTTGAATAAAAAGAAATTGTTCAAATGACGTGTCGATGTGAATGTCTGTGTCCGAAGAAAAAAAAAAAAGGAACACCCACCATAGACACTGCGGGGTCTGTGTGCTCAGCAAGACACCAAGAGCAAATGATTGAGCTGCGTTTGTGTGTCCGCTTTTATCCCTTCCGCTCTAACGTTTACAAGTAGCATAAATTTACACCCGACTGTTACAGACTCGTGTCAAATGGATGTTTTCATTCTATGATGATGATAATAGTAGCAGCTCACTAGTCAAAGCGCTAAATGCAGGGACTCCACACGATTCAAACCTGTTATCCCGAGGTTGCCAAGCGGTAGCTTTTCCAGTGTGCCATCTGCGCAGAGCGGGGTTATCACTGTGACGACTGGCTGAAAATGAGACGCGCCAACACACACACGTATGTAAACATCTTTTACTATGTAGCGACTGATGGTTGGGCTTCAGCAACACGTCAGTTGATCAGTTTCTTTATCTTCAGTGTTATTCTTGAATCAAAGCACGCTTGCTGTGTTCGACCTTTTGTGAAAGTGTTTATTGGATATTTGAGCTTCACACATCCTACACTTCACGCCAACGTTGTGTCGTTACTACAGGGTAGTAACGCAAGAAATGCTGAACTAAAACAGAAAACGTCTTCATGTGTTATAGTATAGGGTGGTCCAGGTTGTCTGGATGACTTCGATTTATGGCGCAAAGGCGATTCTTCATGTCGTCAGTTCACAAGCTTCTCGATGGTCCGGGATTTTTCGGGATATTTTCTATGTAATAAACTTAATAAGTTATAGCGTAATGACAATTGCACAATTAGATCTGGACCCCCCTATACTATAACACATGAAGACGTTTTCTGTTTTAGTTCAGCATTTCTTGCCTCGCATTTCCCTTCTCATTCAATATTTACACAGAGATCGTTGTAGACACGGAACACACAACAAACGCATGCATTTCAAATCACGGTATTTTGTTACCCTTCCTTACAAACGCATTGCCAGATAAACACGTCAGCTGTGAGGTCTCATCTGACTGAATCGTATAGCAGGCCTGCTAATCCACACATTTGCACAATAAAAGCAGGCCGTTAGCGCAGTGATAAGGAGCTACGAGCTTCTTGGTGTATGTCAGGAATATTTAAGGAGGTTGGGGACAACGAAAAGAAATCGTAAGCTGTGGGGATTCTAGCGTTAACAAGCACACTAGTGAAGTCGCTGCTGCCTTTCAGCATTCGGTGTCATTTGTCTCCATGTCTGTTCCTGTTTCTCGTTAATTGTCATTTTTAGGATTTAATTAATAGAGCAAGCCCCACAGATAAAAAGGAGAATTAATTGTAAGAAGACAGAGGTGAGACGTTTAAGGTATGGCAGAATGTTGAATACGTGTAACTTAATGACAGATGGGAGTCTCACTTTACTTTGTTAGTTTCTGAATGAGAAGAGACAGAGCAGCTAATTAAACGATGTTGTCGAGTGGCTTATGGCTTGTCAGACTGGTTGGGGGGCACAGGGGTCCCCAAGAACTGAAGCTGAAAGCCACTGCACTAAATAGGTTATTAAATTCCAAAATACTGATGCACTCTGCTTATACAGTGGCATGCAAAAGTGTGTGCCCCCCTTGCTTTAAATGCCTGTTACTGTGAATAATTTATATATATAAGTGAGCAGAAGATGAAGTGATCACCAAATGGCATAAAGGTAAGGATGACACAATTCCAGGTACAAAATACCAAAAAATGAAAAGGGTCTAAAGCAAAAGTTTGGGCCCCCGACATGGTCAGTACTTAGTGAGACCCCCTTTGTCGAGTCTCACAGCTCGCCGACACTTTTTTTAATTTCTTTCTTGGGGTATTCCTGTCCATTCATCCTTACAAAAGGCTTCTAATTCTACAAGATTCTCGGGTCGTCTTGCATGCGCTGCTCTTTTGAGACCCCTCCACAGATGGTGTTTAGTCAGTGATGTTTAGGTTGGGGGTCTGTGATGGCTGTGGTAAAACGTCCTCTTGTGCCTCTTGAGGTTTCCATGGTCGATTTTTGGAGGTGTTATCTTGTTATAAGACCCATCGTCTTTAACTTCATCTTTTCAACAGATGGTGTGAAGTTTTCTTCCAGAATGTTCTGTTATTTATTTGAATCTCTTCTTCCTCTTCCAATGACATATTCCCAGTGCCACTGGCTGCAGTCCAACACAAGCCCAAGGCCTGATCGATCCGTTGCCTTGTTTAATAGTGGGAGACGTGTTCTTTTGCTGGTTTTCGGCCCCCTTTTTTGTACGTTGTGGCCATAAAGTTCTGTTTTGACTTCTTCAGTCCATAGGACTTGTTTCCAGAACCCATCAGTTTTGTTTAGATGTTTATTCGCAAACTTCAGGAGCTGAATTTTGTGGACAGAACGCGGGAAAGGTTTTCTTCTGCTGCCTCTGCCATGAAGGTCCTATTTGTTGAGGTGTCGCTGCACAGCAGAACAGTGGGCCACCACTCCAGAGTCAGCTAAATCTTCCTGAAGGTCTGTTGCAGTCAACTGTTGCCTTTCTAGATAGATAGATAGATAGATATCAATCTTTTCAAACGTTTTCTTGGTCTTCCAGACCTCAACTTGACCTCCACCATTCCCGTGAACTGCCATTTTTTAATAAGAGATTATGAACTGAGGAAACGGCGACCTGAAAACGCGTTGCTATCTTCTTGTAGCTGTGTCCTGCTTTGTGGGCATCCATTCTTTTATTTTTATCGGAGTTCTAGGCTGCTGCTTAGAGGATCCCATGGCTGCTGATTGCTGCCACGAGGTTTGAGGAGTCAGAATTTACACAGCTGTGACATTTGTGTCACCTGGGGTTTCCTAGTGATGACTGTGAACAAGCCATAGTCCTGACGAGCTAACGACGGTCAGAGACCTCAAGTGTCTTGGGGTGCCCAAACTTTTGCACAATGCTCCTTTCCCTTTTTTTCCCTTTTTACAATTGAACAATTGTATGAGATACGCCTGGAGTTCCTCAAGGCTCTGGATGTTTTAGGACTGTCTTGGTTGACACGTCTCTGCAACATCGCATGGACATCAGGGACAGTGCCTCTGGATTGGCAGAGCGGGGTGGTGGTCCCCCTCTTTAAAAAGGAGGACCGGAGGGTGTGTTCCAACTACAGAGGCAGCACACTCCTCAGCCTCCCTGGAAAAGTCTATTCGGGGGTCCTGGAGAGGAGGGTCCGTCAGATAGTTGAACCTTGGATTCAGGAGGAACAGTGTGGTTTTCGTCCTGGTCACAGAACAGTGGACCAGCTCTGCACCCTTAGCAGGGTCCTGGAGGGTGCATGGGAGTTTGCCCAACCAGTCTATATGTGTTTTGTGGACTTGGAAAAGGCATTTGACCGGGTCCCTCGGGGAGTCCTGTGGGGGGTACTCCGAGAGTATGGGGTACCGGACCCCCTGATAAGAGCTGTTTAGTCCCTGGACAAGCCTTTTCCGCATTGTCGGTAGTAAGTCGAGCCCGTTTCTGGTGCCCTTTGTCACTGATTTGTGTTCATAACTTTTATGGACAGAATTTGTAGGTGCAGCCAGGGTGTTGAGGGGGTCCGGTTTGGTGGGCTCAGGATTGGGTCACTGCTTTTTGCAGATGTTGTCGTCCTGTTTGCTTCATCAGGCCGTGATCTTCAGCTCTCTCTGGATCAGTTTGCAGCTGAGTGTGAAACGGCTGGGATGGGAATCAGCACCTCCAAATCCGAGACCATGGTCCTCAGCCGGAAAAGGGTGGAGTGCCCTCTCGAGATCCTGCCCCAAGTGGAGGAGTTCAAGTATCTCGGGGTCTTGTTCACGAGTGAGGGAAGAATGGAGCGTGAGATCGACAGGCGGATCGGTGCGTCGTCCTCAGTGAAGCGGGCTCTGCATCGGTCTGTCGTGGTGAAAAAGGAGCTGAGCTGTAAGGCAAAGCTCTCAATTTACCAGTCGATCTGCGTTCCTACCCTCACCTATGGTCATGAGCTATGGGTAGTGACCGAAAGAACGAGATCACGAATACAAGCGGCTGAAAGGAGTTTCCTCCTCAGGGTGTCTGGGCTTTCCCTTAAAGATCGGGTGAGGAGCCCAGAGTAAAGCCGCTGCTCCTCTGCATCGAGACGAGTCAGATGAGGTGGCTTGGGCATCTGATCAGGATGCCTCCTGGACGCCTCCCTGGCGAGGTGTTCCGGGCACGTCTAACCGGGAGGAGGCCCCGGGGAAGACCCAGGACACACTGGAGGGACTATGTCTCTCGGCTGGCCTGGGAACGCCTCGGGATTCCCCAGGAAGAGCTAGAAGAAGTGGCCGGGGAGAGAGAAGTCTGGGCATCTCTGCTCAAGCTGCTGCCCCCGTGACCTGATCTCGGATAAGCGGAAGAGGATGGATGGATGGATGGATGGTCAGTTACACAAAACAAAAACAATGCACTAATCTTGCATAAAATGCTGAAAAGATGCCTTATGGTGATCAGTTCATCTCCCGCTCACTTGACTCTTCACAGTAGCAGACATTTTAAGCAGGGGGGCCCAAACTTTTGCATGCCACTGTATACTGAAACGAATGTGTTGTTTTGTACATGAAGATAATCCTTTTTGCTAGTGGTTAGAGTCGTGTGGAGTAATTGGACAGAACGGGGAGACTAGGAATTGAGCATCTCTACATTTGAGGCAGAAACATCCAAAGAGGACTAACAGAACTGAGGCTGAAAGCTGGTGCCCCCCAAACTGAATAAATACGTCAAGGCCCTCTGCAGTTTGGTAACTTGCTGTGACTTTTCATCCCAAAATAGAGCCAAGACTACTTGTTGCACATGCCACTTGGGAACAGCGGGTCACCGCAGGAGTCCACTGGAGGAGGACGGCTGACAGTGGGCCCTCAGACGGCGCCAACGCCAGACCTCAGCACTTCCACCACCGCAGACACAGTGTGTAGCTGCGAGGCTTGTAATGAGCGGAGGTAAGCCACTGATTCTTGTCTCTCTTGTGTTTTAAAGGTTGGCATAGCCCTAATGGGCACACAATGCTGGCATTCTTTGTTCATTCCTTCTTGGTGACATTCAGTTGCAGTGGTTAACAAATTGAAAAGGACCAAAGTGTCACGTCAACACACCAGCGGGTAGTTTATACATATATTGAAATTCAGTCTCTTCTGATTACTGGGTCATTGATCAGTGGTCCACTGTACTTTATGGTCCCGCTTCATGGGTCCAGCGTCCTGTATTTGAGTCATTGTCTCTGTGTGCAGTGTGCTTGTTCTCCTCCCAGTGCTGCTGAGCTTCATTGGTGTTTCCAAGGAGGCTTTGCATTGAACTGGCGCCATGACCTGGGCTGTTTTCTGCCTGACGCCCTCTGCTGCCAGGGTAGGCTCTGGCACTCCTCTCTTCATCTCCCTGAGTTTGATTAAGTGGACTAAATGAAGCAGCATTTGGGGTCAGCACACATTTGACGAGATGATGATGTGAATACGTTGTGCGTGCCAAAGTAGGTTAATTGATTATTGACGTCGGTATCAAATCCTGGTCGGGGTGAGTGTCCTGTTCCACTGGACGACGTGAAGCCGAGTTTGTCATGGTGAAAGAGAGGATTGCCCCTTCAAATCTCATTTTGTCAGGCAGTGGCTTGTTTTCTTCAGTCTGGAAGTAGTGACCGTGTTTCAGGAGTGGCAGGGTTAGTATTTCATCTTATACGTAAATGTCTACGCATGGAAGTGTGTCTGTCTGTCCGGCCCGGAAGTGAGAGGTGGAGTCGGGTTAAAGGCTTCACCTCCGAGGATACACAAGCCAGGCGAGCACATCGGGGAAAAACGAAACCTCCGAAGAAAGAGCCGCTCGCTTAGCAGCTAATACCTGAGCGAGGCTCGCACATCAGCAACACAAATCCTCCTCAGAGAGAGACGTGCAGAGGAGTTCCTTTCAACTGCCTGACATCCCGACATTTCACTTTATTTTCTGGTGATTTTAATGGCTTCTAGGACCCCGGGCTTTTTACAGCACGGCCTTACACAGCTAGTGTTTTATAACAAGCTTGCTTTTCCTTGGACATTTTGAAAAACAGAATTCACCCAAAAGCTCCCTAAAATGAGAATGTTGTATCCGTCTTTGCATTGCCAGTATACCGTCTGTTGGAATGCATTTTGGTAGATTTGTGCTCATTTTGTTGTGCGTGTGCCAGACTCCCATAGGTGAGAGTAAAACCAAATCTGATGAGAGCCCTCAATGGGTCCCTGATATAGCGCAGCAGTTTCCCCCGTTTTGAATTCACATTGCGTCCTTTCCACGTTAATTCTTTTGAAGTTGAACTTTTTTTGGTTTTCTTTCTTTTCAGAACAACTCATTTTTTGGTGAAAGTTGCCCAAAATCTTCATTACTCAAATTGTTAGACGTGCAGCCCATACACGTATAAACATTCAATATGTGACCATGTTGGACCATTTGACACGAGCCCAAGCAACCAGTTGCATACGTTGGTGAGACGTGCAGTTTGACGTACGTGTTGCACCGCTGACGTTGTTTCTTTACGGCCTGTCGTTACCGACTACACAGTCAGGTTGTGCTTCATGATCTCGTAGGTGGCTGGAAAACGGTGAGATGAGAAAGTGCAGGTAACTCGCAGGGACAGTAGAATGAGCTCACGACATTGAAAGCAAAAAACAATTGTGAAATGATCCCCTGGTTCATAGTCGTGTGTCCTCCAAGACCTCCTTTTATTTACTTTTTAAATAACTTAGAATGTTTCCAGGGATCGATCTCTCCCCAAATGACAGCCACAGAGATATTTGTGTGACATCACTTTCAGCAACGCTTGGGCACAAGCCAGCGTCACTCTCATTGTGATGTTCTTCTGACTGCTCAAAAGCATCATGGGACGGTGGAGAGTCCCAGCCAGCAACATCTGATGAGAGTGACTGCTGGTATTTGGTGTCTTGCTGTCGAGAAAATTCAATTCCTGAAATGTGCAGGACTCGGCGTATCTCACAGTCTTTGCTGACATGTAGCAGATAAAACTGGACGGTTCACCCATGGCGACTTATTTTGGAGGCTTAGCCTTCTGTCCCTTGATGATGGCTTTTATCGACATCCCCTTCTACATTTTATTTCAAACTTGTCATCATCGGCCTTAAAATTGTTGACGAATGCATTCCTAGATGTCATTCAGGGTGCCAATCCCGGGCACCTTTTAGCGTTGTCAGAGCAGTTCTGTTGAGGTCTTTGTATCCTGAAGACATCCATTGGTCAATCAAGTAGAATTAGGGTCACAGCAGATGTGATCAAAGCAGACGACTCTAAGATACTCATGGTGTGTGCCTCGTGTAGTGAGGTCCTCTTGTAAAAATTCCTCATCTCTTACCTGGAAACACCGACTTCCACAGGTTTCCATCACGCTGATGATGTTTAGGTGAGAGCAGTCACAGTAGAAATGGTCGCCAGTTGATTTAGCATTAGGATGAAAACTTGGATTACGTTAGATAAAATTAATTAATCCCAGGGGAGAAGTCAATCAAAATGACTCCTTTTATTGGCTCACTAAAAAGGTTACAATATGCCAGCTTTTGAGGCCACTCAGGCCAGACGTCACGTAACTGAAGAAGAGGCCTGAGTGGCCTTGAAAGCTGGCATATTGTAATCTTTTTAGTGAGCCCGTACACGTGTTGTTTTACTTGACTTCTCACTCCATTCATAATGGCCGTCACGGTACAACACCCTGTTAATCCCAAGGCATAGCCTAAGAGAAACCTAAAAAACAAGGATGGAGACTCGCAGGACGAGGAATACAGCCAGCCAATGAGTCAATAAAAGTGTGGATATTGTGCAGATGTTTCAGAATGGACTCACAGGTACATCAGGAGGAAGTCCAGGCACAAAAGACCCCTCAAAGGGACTTCTCCACACCCCTCCGTCGCTAAACGTCCTCCAAGACAGAGCGAGGGGATTTTTAACAAGGGTGTCCAGTTTTGCCACCATCCTCTTTCCTTCAACAGCTCCCAGAGTGATGGTGCTGCCTTTCCTGATAGGTTTATTCAGGCCGTGTGCTTCTTCTGAGCTCAAGTTGCTTCTCCAGGAGACCATACTGGCTGCTGTGGACTGGTAGAACATTTGCAGCAGTTTGCTGCACCCGAGTCTCCTCAGCAAGTCCAGTCTGCTCGGGCTCTTCTTGTCCACACCTCTGTGTGGTTGTCTATGTGGACCCCCAGGTACTGGTAGCTCCGCTCCACTTCCATGTCTTCTCCTGAATGGCGGCTGGCTGGTCTCAGAGGCTCCTTGGCATGCCGGACGTCCACCGCCAGCTCTTTTGTCTTGGTGATGTTTGTGACACACAGTCGTCCTTCAGCATACTGGAGTCGTCTATGTGACGCTTGGCAACATCTTGAACAGTTCATGAGGAGGGTCTTCTGTAAATGTGGACTTGTGGTGTTGGTCTTTGAAACCGGAGGCCAGAGAAATGTATTATGTTGGTAAAAGTGGTAATTGGGGGATGAAGATCCAGTCGTTTAAATTCAGATTATGGAAATGTCTGCAGGTTTGTAAATGTGTCCTGCTTGTGCCTGACGGCAGCTCATCAAGTCGCGGTGAAGGTGTTGTTAATTGTCTTTATGATTCTCTACCTTGTTTAGTAACTTATAAGAATTATAATACATTTTATTTATATAGCGCCTTTCTTAAAATGGAAGACTTGAATGTAACGATGGAGGCTTTAGACCTCCACCCATGTGATCCTTCCAGGGCTTGGCTTCATGCTTACATGAACTGGTCTGTGACTTTGAGAGATGCTGGTGGGGCCGTCACTTTGAACCCCCAGCTTAGCCTTCATTGGGCAACAACCAGAGAGCCTCCACAGTGCAGCAGCTTCTCTGTAAAAAGCAATAAAACATCGCGTCTGTTTAAAAAAATTGTCCAGGCGTGAGATTGCTTGGTTTTTGTTTTTTTTTTTTTTTTGAGTTCATTTCTTCCTCATAAGGATTCTTTAATTTTGTGTTCAGGGAAATCTCTGCAGAGTCTGAACGAGAGTCTCAGCAGCTCCAGAATTACTGGTCAGAGGTCCGCTACATGGTCAGGTGTATTTACCGACAAACTGGAACGCCGCTGGCCGATGACCAGGACCAGTCTCTGGTGCCAGACAAAGAAGGAATGAAGGAATTAGTAGACAGGTTTGTTGCCATTTCTTATACTTCTCTTCAGATCTTCACGTGTTTACTTCCCTCATCCTCTCATCACTTGACTGCGTTTTAAAATGCCTGAAGAAGGAGCCTGAGTTGCCTCCAAAGCTTGCATGTTGTAATCTTTCCAGTTAGCCAATAAAAAGGGCTCATTTTGCTTGACTTCTCACTAAAGTGCTCTCCCTAAAAGTGTATTGGACCCTCGTCAGCAGGAAACGAGGGTGTCACTTATGTTAGTCTGTGAGGGGGGATCAACTAATTCATTTTGAAAATCTGTAGAAGATGATGACAACACCGTGGATGTGCTGAGGGTCTTTCACAGGAGAACATGGAAGCTGCCGACCTCATCTTAGAAATTTACATTTGAGGCACATGTGAGCAGTAAGAACGTCCAGGGAGTGACGGGAGACCTTAACGCCAAGAGCTCCAGCGGCAGATTGGGTGCGTTGGTCTCATGCCCATGCGTTGGGATGCAAGATGGCATGGATTTTTTTTTCTACTTTTCTTCCCCATTTGGTAATGTGATGAAATCTGAAAACACACAGAATGTCATTTATTTGTCGTTGGATTTTTGCAGAAGCTCTTTAATTAAATACACAAATAGGCAGATAAGCAAGCAAGTAAATAAATAAATGAATAAATACACACACTTTGGTCTGAACACACACCAGAATGACTGTTACCGGCAATGTATGAAACGTGGGCACTGTATAGAATGCCTAGGCAATATATAGAATTCCTGGTGTTTTTGGGCAAAGTATGAAATATCCAAATTATTTTAATATTATATATACTTTCCCTAGGCATTATATAGAATGACAAATGCTATTTAGGCAAAGTATTAAAAGAGAGTCATGAAAAGGCTTTTATTGAAAAGACGTATTTGAAAAAGAAAGAAATACAAAGTAAAGTATAGGACTTCTTCTTTCAGCTGCTCCCATTAGGGGTCGCCACAGCGGATCATCTTCTTCCATATCTTTCTGTCCTCATCATCTTGCTCTGTCACCCCCATCACCTGCATGTCCTCTCTCACCACATCCATAAACCTTCTCTTATTCGTTCCTCTTCCCTGGCAGCTCTATCCTTAGCACCCTTCTCCCAACATACCCCTCATCTCTCCTCTGCACATGTCCGAACCAACGCCATCTCGCCTCTTTGACTTTGTCTCCCAACCGTCCCACCTGAGCTGACCCTCTAATGTCCTCATTTCTAATCCTGTCCATCCTCATCACACCCAATGCCAATATTTAAACTCATCCACCTTCACCAACTCTACTCCCCTCATTCACACACATGTATTCTGTCGTGGTGGTCCTACTGACCTTCATTCCTCTCCTCTCATATCTCCACCTCTCCAGGGTCTCCTCAACCTGCAGATCACAATGTCATCAGCAGGCATCACAGTCCACGAGGACTCCTGTCTAATCTCGTCTGTCAGCCTGTCCATCACCATTGGAGATAACAAAGGGCTCAGAGCTGATCCCTGATGTAATCCCATCTCCGTCACTCCCACCGCAGACCTCACCATGGTCACACTCCCCTCGTACATATCCTGTACCACTCTTATGTGCTTCTCTGCCACTCCCGACTTCCTCATACAATACCACGGCTCCTCTCAGTCACCCTGTCATTTGCTTTCTCAGGTCCACAAAGACGCAATGCGACTCCTTCTGTTCTTCTCTAAACTTCTCCATCAACATCCTCAGAGCAAACATCACATCTGTGGTGCTCTTTCTTGGCATGAAACCATCCTGCTGCTCACTAATCATCACCTCACTTCTTATCTGAGCTTCCACTGCTCTTTCCCATAACTTCATGCTGTGGCTCATCAGTTTTATCCCCCTGTAGTTATTACAGTCCTGCACATCCACCTTATTCTTAAATATCGGCACCAGTACTCTTCTTCTCCACTCCTCATCATCCTCTCACTTTCCAAGATTCCATTAAACAATCTGGTTAAAAACTCCACTGCCATCTCTCCTAACCACCTCCATGTTTCCACAGGTATGTCATCTGGACTAGCGGCCTTTTCATTCTTCATCCTCTTCATCGCTGTCCTTACTTCCTCCTTGCTAATCCATTGCACTTCCTGATTCACTATCTCCACATCATCCAACCTCTTCTCTCTCTCGTTCTCTTCATTCATCAGCCTCTCAAAGTCCTCTTTCCATCTGCTCATCACACTCTTCCTCACTTGTCAGTACGTTTCCGTCTTTATTGCTCTCACCTGCTGTATATAGGTATATGAACTTACTTGTTTCAACAAGGAAGGAAAACATTTTATTTTAAATTGCACTTAATTGTCTTTCTCAAAAAAAAAGTAAAACTTGAAAAGAGAGTCATGAAAAGGCCTTCATTAAAAATTACATAAATGAAAAAAGAAAATATCAAATAAAATACAGAACTTTCTTACTGAAAATAATAAGAGAAACAAATGAAGCTACTTGTAGCAACAAAGAAGGCTTGGCTGGCATTTTGAATTGCTCTTCATTGCTTTTTTGCATTAGCGGGAGTATTTTATACTTTGCCGGTTTGACTTTTGGCATTGCATAGAATGCCTAGGAAATGTGTGAACTATTAATCGTTTCATACTTTGACGTCCAATTTTCGACATTCTATACAATGCCTGCCTTTCATACATTGCCGGTAACAACTATAAAGCAGGAACATTTAGAAGAACTGAAAGCTTCTGTCTTGGCTGCCACTGCCCCCCATGAGGCGCCACACAGGCGTATGAAGGAGTCCCCAGTCGGGTGTCATCAGACCGTTTTGCTGAATGACTTGTCTGAAAGTCACAGAGAGGATGTGCAGCATTGTTCATAACGGCACTCAGTTGCGTTTCCACTCTCTCCTTTGTTACGACCCCCATGAGGTCCAGAGAGCATCCTGTCACTGAGCCTGCCCTTCTGATTAGCCTATTGGTTTGGTGGGCCCAGCCCAGCTCACCACACTGGCCATCCCAGAGTTCCAGAAAGATGTTACTTCCCACATTAAAGGAACACAGTCACCAACTATGAGAGAGAATACTGAGAATTGGCAGTAGTTGATCTATAGACAAACGCCCACCGTCTGTGAGTTATCTCGTGAAACATCTTTTGAGCCGTAGCACCAATTTCAAGAGTATTCATAGGTGACACATATAAATAGAGGGTACTGGGCATCAAAAATAAGAATGAAAAAATCAATTAGGCGTCACAAAACACACGCTTTCACTTCCAGTCATTTTGTTCTTATTCACCATATTTTGGACATTTATACCTCACAAAAATAATTTACGTACTGCGTGTAGAACAACAGCCATGTGCTCATCTCTCGCAGGTAAGCGTCTTGCAACTATAAAGTTTAAATGAAAACATCTGATTGTAAGGAATTGTCCAAGATGTACCATGTGAGACCCAAGATGAGTTACCGTTAGCTGCCAACTATGACGTGACTCCAGGGTGTTTTGCTCAATCACCTGATGTTTCTAAGTAGTATCGTAAGGTCACTCCCTCGTTTTACACTGGCGTCAAGAACAGATTTACTGAATGTGTTCAAATCGGTTCATTCTGAGTTGGTGGTTTATGTACTCGTAAGGCAAATTGAGACACGTCACTTGGCATGGCAGTTGATTTTAGGGAATGTAAAGACACGCCGGGACGTTTTATGTGACCCCTTGGCTGACATATTGCACAGCTTTCATAATCTGCCATTCTGACTGTAGTTTTGCTTCCTGCTTAGTGACTCATGCAGTCCTTGTGTTTTATGTTGACATCATTAACAAAAGGCGTGCGAATCGTCACTAGTAACTGTGTCATATGCTGATTTTATTTCTCTCTTCCTATTGAATTGACAGGCTTTGTGAGAAAGACCCCTACCAGCTTTACCAGCGGTTAGAGCAACAAGCCCGCGAGTACGTACTAGAAATGAAGGTCCGTCTGCTCAGACACTTATCTGTGGGATCCAAAGTCACGTCAGCCTTACAAGGCCCCCCACAGGCCCACCAGTTTATCTCCTTGCTGTTGGAGGAATATGCTGCACTCTGTCAGGCTGCTCGCACAATCAGCATCTTCCTTGTCACACTGGTAAGTTGGCGTTGCTCTCAGTGGCGCGCGTTCTTGAATTCAGAAGTGCTAGTGACGGTAAAGTGATTAGAGTGTGTAGTGCACGGCGTGGAAAAATGAACTGTTAAAGACACACACTGATCTTTACAGAGCGTCACATACACACACTCTGATCTGTAGAAGGTGCCACACGGCGTCTGCAGTATACGCAAGGACACGTCACTCTGATTGGCTGCGGTTTAATAAGAGCACACTGCCTGTCACTTACAATGTCAGAACTGCGACTGGACAGACGAGCTGAATGTATTCAATTAAAGAGGCAGCCACTAGTGGGAGAGTTCAGAATTGGCTTTTGTTACATCACAGCCTGGAGAAATTATGTGATTGGTGTACAGATCAGTCAGAAATGGCCGCTTGCAGTTGTGTTTTATTTGTGGAGTTACGATGTTTAGTCTTTATTTCTCATTATCATGAAATCATTGATTGCACATCTTTAATTATTCTGTCTTTTTTCTTATGGATTGACTGAGGTTGTTC
The DNA here is from genome assembly GCA_026402145.1 of Polypterus bichir lapradei. Taxonomy (NCBI): domain Eukaryota; kingdom Metazoa; phylum Chordata; class Cladistia; order Polypteriformes; family Polypteridae; genus Polypterus; species Polypterus bichir. The sequence continues at coordinate 25,729,405 of JANRMT010062823.1, read as the reverse complement.
TCGGTCACATTTCTCCCAAAACACAAAGTGAGTGAGGAGGTGTCATGTGATGTCACCAGTGGTCATTCTGCAAACTCTTAGGGCACATTAAAGGAGCATAAACTTAATCTTGGGGTTTCTGACCATTTGGCTTGGCAGTACGCCACACAGATCTCCATGTCTGGTCGGTCTCAGCCTGAGTAAATGAAGGTGTGTGAGTGTCTGCCCTGCCCTGTGGAGGACTGCTGCTGTCTTTGGGGTCGTTTCCTGCGCCACACCTGGCACCGTTCAGGTAGGCATCGGCTCCCTACTGCCCTGAAACAAACAAGCAAGCTGGCACTTACAGAATTTATCATTGATCCAATATTAGTGGCTCTTAAAAACCAAAGCAGGTAAAGGTGGGCTACATGAGCTGTGCGAGAGAGTCTTTAAGGTGTCCATTTTTATATAATTCTCTTCTTTCTTTCTTTCCTTCTTTCCTTCCTTCCCTCTCTCTCTTTCTTGTATGCGACAGATTGCTGCTGATGAACTTTCAACCATCTCGTTCATTTTGTCTCCGTACCGTTCTAGCGCTTGCCCTCACTCTCTGACATCTGTTGGATTGTATTGCACTTTTTCCTCTCCTCTGTGGAGACTACTCTGCCGCCGCACTGATGTTTTATCAAGTATGTTTCTCTTCTTGCTTGTCAATAGGAAAATGAACATTTAAAAAAATTCCAAGTGACGTGGGAGTTGCACAACAAGCACCTTTTTGAGAATATTGTGTTTTCTGAGCCACTTCTGCACAACAGTTTGCCCACTTTGGTAGCACAGTTACGGTAAGAATCCTAAAGTATGATCACATAGTCCGGGTCACTTCCCTGTGTTTATAAGATTTATGTCTGTTTGTAAAATGTCTCAAGTAAAGTTAACCCCACAAGCCCCATGGAGGCGTCCCGATGCTGATTTAATGTCTTAAGCCTGCCATTCCCAGGCCTCCGCCTCCTTGGCTAACTCGATGCCTCAGTCCTGCTCTAAGACTCATCTTCACTGAAACTTGACGCATGCCACGAGTTGTTTCTTTTCCTTTCCTTTTGCTTCCCCATTCATTACATTCGCTGCTATAAAGGATTCATTTACTTCTTTCTTTTCCTTTTTTTCAGGCTTGGAACGGCATCTCACGACTCCTACAGCGAGGACATGTACAACACCCTACTTCAGAGATACCTTCAGCTCGATCAGGAAATGAACCTGGTGGCTGTTGAATGGTTGGAGTGTGAAAAGCGAATAGATGACTACGTTGATGAGCAGGTGAGATGTTAATGCTGAAAGAATGGGCCATCACCTCATCTGAAATATTTTTATATGCCGGGTATTCAAGGAAAGTATCGTTTTTAGTTGCTTTGCTTTGGTTAGAACTTGAATATTTCACTAAAGCCAAAGATCACATGTTTTTAAAGTTTAGATTATTAGGGTGTTAAATTTAAACAAGACATTGTTACAAACTTCCATCAGTATGCACCTTGGGCACAGCGAGCTGGACCTGCTGCTTTTAAACCTTAAATGCTTTTAACAGTAGACCTGTGGCACAGCTGGACAGATCTGAATACGCTGTAAGCTGGCAGCAAGCTAGACGTTCTCGTGTGTGTGTGTGTGTGTGTGTGTGTGTGTGTTTGGGAGGAGATGGTTGGTTGATACTAATATTTTTCTTTTTCTTGAATGTCTGTAGTAGCCACAAGGGGGCGCAGACCACAGGCACACAGTTAGAGTAACAAGCCTGTGAGTGTATACTAGAAATGGAGGTCCGTCTGCTCGGGCACTTGTCTGTGGGATGAGGAATACCTGAGCACAAGTCCAAGTTCAAATGATGGATTTCTATTTGTTTCCAACACCTTCCACAACACATCAATATGAATCGACTCTGAATCAACTTAATGAGGCGCCAGGCTCTCATAACTCCGATCTGGAAACTGACACCCCTCTGGTGGTATCCAGAGACCCTGACAGGGCTGCGTTTCCGGACTCTTTCAAATCCCATGCCACCATGCAGGTGTCTTAATTGGGTTTAGCCCTGAGGAACTCGCCACGTATCGTTTGGGGGAATGAACTGCCCCCAGCATGCTGTGGGCGCTGAAGTCAGAATCAACGGGAGACAAACACCAATTTAAAGTAAAAAGCAATTTCTTTATTCTTGGTGACTCAAAGAGACTGCCGCCCCCCCAGCTCAGTGCCACTGACTTGTCAGATCAGACAGCCTGTGGCCTAACGTGGGGCCTTCCTCCATATACCTTCTTCGTTTATTAAACATAAAAATTATATATGGCAGATCATTTTGAGGTTCTACATAAATTATAATAGCCTGAATTGGAATGTGCACATTCAGATAAAGAGGTTATCAGGGCACTCACAGTTTTAAGAAATATGCTCAAATAAAGATAGATAGATACTTTATTAATCCCAAGGGGAAATTCACATAATCCAGCAGCAGTATACTGATACAAAAAACAATATTAAATTAAATAGTAATAAAAATGAAAAAAATAAAAATAAAAAAGCAGACAATAACTTTGAATAATGTTAGCGTTTACTCCCCCGGGTGAAATTGAAGAGTCGCATAGTGTGGGGGAGGAACGATCTCCTCAGTCTGTCACTGAAGCTACTCCTCTGCCTGGAGATGACACTGTTCAGTGGATGCAGTGGATTCTTCATGATTGACGGGAGTTTGCTTAGTGCCCATCACTCTGCCACAGATGTTAAACTGGCCAACTTTACTTCTACAATAGAGCCTGCCTTCCTCACCAGTTTGTCCCTCATCTTTATGCTGCCTCCCCAGCACACCACCGCGTAGAAGAGGGCGCTCGCCACAACCGTCTGGTAGAACATCTGCAGCATCTTATTGCAGATGTTGAAGGACGCCAGCCTTCTAATGAAGTATAGTCGGCTCTGTCCTCTCTTGCACAGAGCATCAGTATTGACAGTCCAGTCCAGTTTATCATCCAGCTGCACTCCCAGGTATTTATTGGTCTGCACCCTCTGCACAGTCACCTCTGATGATCACGGGGTCCATGAGGGGCCTGGGCCTCCTAAAATCCACCACCAGCTCCTTGGTTTTGCTGGTGTTAAGATGTAAGTGGTTTGAGTCGCACCATTTAACAAAGTCCTTGATTAGCTTCCTGTACTCCTCCTCCTGCCCACTCCTGATGCAGTTTTAAGTAGGGTTTTTAATAGTTTTAAGCAAGAATTCAGAAACGTTCACAACTGATTTTTAATATCACAGGGTGTTCTGTTAGTATCAAGAGGTCAGCAGCTTCTCATAAAAGAATGCGAGTCAGTCCCTTATTCTGTGCAGAAGCTTAATTGTTTTTCTACCTAACAAAGAGCAAATCATATAGAAGTAATAAATCATATAGCACTTTGCAGCTTGATTATTACAAAATACAGTCCTTGGCATTGTGAAGTAACTACTTTTTAATCATTACAGTTAATTATGTGTTTTTTTCTTTCTCAATGCCCATTCGCTTAGTCCGTCCATTATGGCCTCCTTGACGGGCAAGAATTTAGTGCGGGCAATATGCCTGACCTTCTTCCGTAGCACTTACACAGTAAAGTTTAATTTTCCCATTGGAGACGTTGAAAGTATTATCCATCCATCCAAATCTTGTGTGTTTAGCAGTTGATGGTGGTGATTATTCATCTGAAGTCACTTATAGTTTAAGGGACTCGGCTATTTGTGAAACAGTCCACCAGGAGAGTCCTAAAGGCCAAACCCTAAGAAAGTGCAGACTAGAATGTACTTCAAAGTACAGAGAATGGGGGGGTTTAGTCTCGTCAGGTGACAGATAACGGTACAAAATAAAGATAAATTAGTACCGGAGTGCTGGCAAAGTGAAAGGCAGTTTGGGGTGAAATGCTCCAGAGGACAGCACACCGTCTGCGGAGCCCGGTGAAGGTTCAGTCAGGACACGGGTGGGACTGCTGCTCTCAATCCCCAACGACGAAAACGAACGATATTGGCGGAAGGATCACTTCAGAAACTTCAGTTACTGGTACAGGAAGACACCTTCAGATCTTGCAGGGTGACCAGGACCCAAAGTGCTCTGCTAACAAGTGACTTTCTTGGAGCCTCCTGGTTTAAATCTCATCAGATCTGCAGCCTTCATGCTGAGGATGAGCTCAAAGCAGACAGAGAGAGACCCTAGCAAAGCGTCTCAAATATAAAATACGTGTGCTGGAGGTTGGCTTTATGCCGTGCAAATCATCATCTGTGCCAGTTTGAAATGAGGAGATGACACACAGAAAGTAAAGATTTGTCAACCTGAAACACTGAAGCTTCTGCCAAAGGAAACGGCCCGTGAGAAAGGCGACAGACACGCTGCATCCCAAAATCTGATTGGCTGGTCGTACGTCTGGGTGTGCATTGTAGCTTGGGAGCTCTAAATGTGATATTACAGTGGAAACGGCGTTTGTGTGCTTTATGACATTTCTGAAACGATCCTCTTATTTTAAGGTGGCGTTTAAGACAAAACAGCGAATGTTGAAAGAAGACTGGGAGTTCTTTAAACAAAGAAGGTTTATCGAAGAACAGGTGAGATGATTTCAGAGCTCTCTGGACTTCATTGGCATTCTTTATTTTGGGCTCGGCCTTTTCTTCCTTTTTACTCTTGGGGTCTTACGGGAAACTCTCCTTTGTATCAATAAGGTTTTATTTTATTTTATTTTTTTTTTAAAACAAAGTATCTGCTTTACAATATGGCTGACACGGGTGTGTGGTTTTTATTTTGTTTTGTTTTTTTCCCTCAAGCTTACAAACACAAAGAAATCAATCACTGGAGACACTTTCACAGACACCATGAGGCACATGCTGTCATCCAGGCTGAGTATGCCCGACTGTCCAAACTGTAATTACAGGCGCAGGTAAGAGCACTCAGCGCGTGCGAGCGAGCGATTCCTTAGGGGGAGGCAGTGCTTTGTGTATCGCATGGAAATGCAGCGGACGCTCCTGCAGGGTCCTTTGTCTGACTAGACAATAACGGGCGCTGGAACAGTAGCGCATAAACATTAGTAGGAACAGTCTAGATTAAGCAAGGGACTTATGGCAAGGGACCTTCACCTCATTCTGTTTGTTGTCTTATTTTTTTTTTTTGTTAAAATTATTTTTGCAAGAAGCCTAAAGTAAAATAATATTAAAAATAAAATAGAAATGTATATGACAATACGGTAAGTATCTATCTATATATAAATATATATATATATATATATATATATATAATTCACTAAGGCAAGACACCCATGGAATGCGGCGTGGATTCACTAAGCTGCTGACAAGTAAGACACCTATGGCGCACGCAGGAAGGAGCCTCGTCCACCAACTCCAAGACCATTGGATATGACGACAACTCGCAGAGCCACGCCCACTAATTCGGACACGACGACACAGAAAGAACGGCGTTATTTATATTCTTCTGTCGTGGAGGCCTCATGCACCTCCGAGCCATGTTGACTGTTCATAGAGGCGTGTTTCTCACGGAGGTGAGTCGCCATATGCAGCGTGTAAAACGGTTTGCGAGGGGTATCCCATGGGATCCTTAAAACAATCCTTTACAACTGAGGTTAAAACACAATGAAGTAAGCAGTCTTTACAAACCGAGTTTTCGGTTACGACGCACGACCGCGTGCACCATAGCAAACTGTTTTACACGCTACATACGGCAATCGCATCCGCGACAAACATGTGTCTTCTTAGATGCTCCTGCAGGAACACGAAAGACGTGAGTCACAGGTGCATCTCGACTGTGCAAAGACGACAACGACTCAAGTGACGAGTTGGAGGTGGGCACATGAACAGCCAGTGCATACTGAACGAGAAATCAGCAGACTAGCATGACAGAGGGAGCGGAATGGACGTCCTTCTCCTCTCCTCCCGTCCAACCTCTGCGCCTGAGCGCCGTCCACCCCTATCCCTCCATCTGGGAGGAGAAGGCGCCATGGCGGTCCGCCAGTTTTCAGTCACGGACGATTGTGTGTTGGTTTGTTCCGTGCATTGTTACAATGTTGCTTTTCTTGCTGATTTATTACATTACCGATTTTTCAAATGTTAATTTTCTCCCTGTGCTTAAAAATCATTAAAAAACCGGCCTGGTTGGCTAGTAATTAATATTGCCTTAGTGTAAAACTTTGTAGCAATCTGTAATACACAATATCTGAAAAAGATATTTAGGAAAAAGTTTTGATTTTTTTACCTCATTAAATTTTTCAATAAAATTTCATCATAGACAACATTTCTTGTAAATACTCTGTCTGAGTTTGGCAACAGTTTGCCTTGTTCAGGACCATCTACAACGTTGACAACAACATCTGGAAAACTTGTAACTCTTGATAATGCCACATATAACTGACCGTGGTTGAATTCTGCTTCTGGCAAGTAAATGCCAACTTTTTCTAAGGTTTGCCCTTGAGCTTTATTAATTGTTATGGCAAAGGCTAATGTAACTGGAAATTGTCGCCTTCTTAAGGTAAAGGGTAAATTAGCAGAGGATGGAGCCAAATCAATGCGGGGAATATTCTGACGCTCATTTTCTTTTTCTTCAATTGATCTGTTTGCTCGTATTTTTCTTTGTCTTTCAGCCTTTCTTTTGTCGATGTTTACTTGCTGAGCTGACCGTTCTTCGAGGAGATGTTGCTTATATACGATTTGAGTGTCTGTGTCTTTTGTCCTACTTGACCCTTTTTTTTTGGGTGGCATGTTGTTAGTAGATAGTTAGTTAGTAAACATGCGCGGGGCAGTATGTGTGGCGTCTCCCCAGCAACGGATTTTATGTGCGCGGCCGCGTCTAGCCAATCAGCACTCTCCCCAGCAATGCTGTCCTTTATTTGCACTTTATTTGCCATGCACTGTGTGCCCAGCTTCCAGTGTGTGTGCGCGTCCATGGTGGCGTGCGCATCGCACCGAGCCCCGCGCATGCGCACTTCACCAGAAGACACACACACACGGACACCTGGACACACAGGGGTTTTATTAAAGAGGGTGTGCTTCTAATAAAATGGGTCACTACGACGACTTAGTAATAAGGGTTCTTTTATTAAATTAGGAATGTCACAAAAAGCTGGAGTTTTATCACAGTAACCGTTTCAGTCATATTAGCTTCTCATCCATTTCTTGCTGAATTCAGTAGCAGTATTAGCTACTCTCGGATTTTCAGAACCTTTTTGAAAGCAGCAGATCTTTTCTTTTTGTCTGTTTCCATGCAGTGGGCTGGTACCACGTCAGTCCCAGGATCAGGAGAGGGCACCGGATGTGATCCTCCAGGGGTGGCTTTAGCTGGGCTTGTTTCAAATGAGATTCAAAATGAACGTATCCTAGCAGAGCAAAAAGGCCGCTCATCAAATCAGGCTTAACGATACAATGGCGAGTCCGTCAATCGTCTCATGAGCCTCTGCTCACCGGATAGGCTAGCCCTGCATGACTCTGTCTTTGTGTGACTTGTTCATCGGACATTAAAGCACTTACCACCACCCTACCACTACAGAAGCCACCTGACAGCATGTCTGGGCACAGGCAGCAAACATCTCATCTCTGTGTATGCGTGGAGATGGTGGAAAGTGTGAGGGGACAAAGGGAACGCAGCCTTGTGGACACACTTTTAACGTTTGTTTGAACAGCAGTCTTCAGGTGACAGATTATGGAGATGAGCCTGCAGCAGCTCTTCAGGCCCAAGTGGAGGCCAGCCTGGTGCAGCATGTGCCATACGTCATACCGTCAGAATGAGGCTGCTAGCCCGATGCATCAAAACTTGAAAATATCCACAAAAAGTTCTGGGGAAAAAAATCTTTTTGTGTGTTAGTTTGTAAATGGCACAGAAATGTTTTACTACGGCTTTGAGGTGTCCCAGGCCTCTGTCAGCGCCGTGTGATGCCAGTGGAAAGCTTTAATGTTACAGCAGCATTGATTTCTGGAGCACGCAAATGATGAAGCTCAAAGTGCTTTACAGATGGAGAAAGAAAAAACAAAAGAAGAATATCTATATATATATATATATCTATATATCTATCTATATCTGTCTCTATTATGTGAAAGAATCTTGGAACGGGACAAGACTTTTTCAGAGAGATGACTTCACATCCCGTGAGACGAGACTTTGTGCCAAGAGATGAATTGAAAACCTAACAGGTCCAAGCGGGGGCGGAAATAAAAGACAAAGTAGAACATCATAAAGAATTCAAAAACGTTGGTGCGATAAACATGAGAGCAGGTTAGAGATAATGGAAGGTCGAAAATTCTAAAAGTCTACAAAATTGATCATAAAGATCACATTTGCACTAACAAGCGGAAATTATTACTCGGTGAAATAACAGAACAAGGAAGAGATTGAATACCTGGACACAGAGAGGTTATTCGGCTTTAAAGTTTAGTGGGAGACTTGTAGATCGTCTAATTCGCGTTGCCAAGTCACGTTTCTTCCCAATGAAGAGGCGTACCTGCAAGAAGTAAAGATTTGTTATTTGGTGAAAGTGAAATCCACAAACACTACAGGCTAAATATTCGAATCTACAATAATCTGTTCACGTTCACAACATTCAATGCTCAAAACGTAGATTTACACGATTCAGGATCATACGCTATGAGAATCTGTGGTCCCCCAACAATTAAAACTACGACAAGTTTAATTTCAAAGAAACGACAATTTAGTCAGGTTTATATTTATGATCACGGAGAAGCGATGCAACAAAGAATTGAAAGAGTTAAACGATCGGATGTAATAGAAATTCTACAGCCAATAATGGAAACAAATCCATACGTCCAAACACGAATAACATTAGACTATAAAGGAGATATTGATATTGATCACGGACAGTTATACGTTGCATTGATTCATATGTAACAATCCCCATGAAAATAAAAATCTGTTTAAATGTACATCTGCATCCCCTGACACGAGCAGCAGAACTGCAAAGAGGGTGGCATGTTTATACACAGTACCTCACAAAAGTGAATACACGCCTCACATTTGTCTTTTCATGGGACAACACTGAAGATATGACACTTTGATCCAATGTCAAGTAGTCCATGTACAGCTTGTATGACAGTGTCAATCTGCTGTCCCCCACACAGCCGTTAATGTCTAAACCGCTGGCAACAAAAGTGAGTCCACCCCTCAAAAGTGACAAATGTCCAAGTTGTGCCCAAAGTGCCAATATTTTGTGTGGCTGCCCACCATTATTTTCCAGCACTGCCTTAACTCTCTTGGGCATGGAGTTCACTGGAGCTTCACAGTTGGCCACTGGAATCCTCTTCCACTCCTCCATGATGACATCACGGAGCTGCTGGATGTTAGAGACCTTGCGTTTGAGGATAAACCCCCACAGATGCTCAATAGGGTTTAGGTCTGGAGACACGCTTGGCCAGTCCAGCACCTTTACCCTCAGTGGTCGTCTTGGAGGTGTGTTTGGGGTTGTGATCGTGTTCAGTTTCAGAAGGGAGAGGATCACGCTCTGCTTCAGTATGTCATAGTGCATGTTGGCATTCATGGTTCCTACAATGTAACTGTAGCTCCCCAGTGCCAGCAGCACTCAGGCAGACCCAAACCGTGACACTCCCACCACCCCACTGGTCTTTGTACTCCTCACCTGGTTGCCACCACACACGCGTGACACCATCTGAACCAAATGAGTTGATCTTGGTCTCCTCAGTTCCAGTAATCCATGTCCTTAGTCTGCTTGTCTTTCTTGTGTATCATCTTTAGAAGAGGCTTCCTTCTGGGACGACAGCCATGCAGACCAATTTGATGTCGTGTGCAGCGGGCGTATGGTCTGAGCACTGCCAGGCTGACCCCCCACCCCTTCAACCTCTGCAGCAATGCTGGCAGCACTCATACGTCTATTTTCAAAAGATAACCTCTGGATATGACGCTGAGCACGGGCACCATGGCGAGGCCTGTTCTGAGTGGAACCTGTCCTGTTAAACCTGTCACTGTATGGTCTTGGCCACCGTGCTGCGGCTCAGTTTCAGGGTGTTGGTACTCTTCTTCTAGCCTCGGCCATCTTTATAGAGAGCAGCAATTCTTTTTTTCTTTGCCATGAGGTGCCATGTTAAACTTCCAGTGACCAACCAGTATGAGATAGTGAGAGAGTGATAACCCCAAATTTAACACACCTGAGACCTTGTAACACTAACGAGTCACATGATACCGGGGAGGGAAAATTGCTAATTGGGCACAACTTGGACATTTGTCACTTAGGGGTGGACTCACTTTTGTTGCAAGCAGTTTAGACATTAATGGCTGTGTGGGGAGCAGCAAATTTACACTGTAAAGAAAAAACAAAATCTGCAGGGGTTCTGAGGCCACGATACCACCCAGCACCCTTAACATAAATGATCTCAATTAGTCCTTGTGGTTTTCAGGCTTCACGTGGAAGAATTAGATGATGATGACGGTCGTGTGGACCTCTGGCCTTCAATCCATCAATGGAGGGACTGCACAGTGCCCTAATCAGGTGGTGGTGGTTCAGATCGCCACCACAGAAAACCGGAAGAAGAACAGCAGAGAAAGTAGGGCTTAGGACGGATTTCGGAGCCATGAAAAAAAAAATGGTAATAATGAAGCTCTGAGAGAGCCCTGTTGTTACAATAACAGGTTTTTAGCAGTTTTTGTAAGTGCTCCACCATATTAGCCTGGTGAATTTCTATCACTAAACTCGTATTCCAGATTTTAGGTGCCTAACAGCAGAAGGCCGTCCGCCCGCCTCAGCACTTCTGTTAAGTTTAGCTCCTGGAATTCTAAGCAGACCCTCATTTGAAGATCTCAGGTTACGGTTTGGAGTGTAAGGTGACAGGCAGGACTGAGCAGATTGTTGAAGGTGCTGTAAACCATCAGCAGGATTTTAAAGTCAATTCTAAATGACACGGGTCACCAGTGTAGTGACGCTCAGACTGGCGTGATGTGCTCGGATTTTCTTTTCCTAGTTAAGATTCTGGCAGCTCCATTCTGCACTAATGGTGACTGATTGATGTCTTTTTTTGGGTGGTCCTGAGAGGAGTGCGTTACAGTAATCTACTCGACTAAAAGCAAAAGCGTGAACTCATTTTTCAGCATCTTGCAAAGTGGTCTAATTTTTGGTATTTTTCTAAAGTAAAACAGTCCTAGTAATCCTAGTTACTGTCCTTCCAGGTGAAAGCGTCCTCCAAAATCTCTTAACAGTCAAGGTGTCTCATTGTCTGTGAAGTTCCAGAAATCTCTCGAGCGGCATTGGCCTTTGTCCTCTTTGGCTAAGATACAGTTTCGGACTCTCTGGCCTTGTTCTGCAGTGGTGCTCGTTATTCTCCTTTATATTAGTTAACACTCCATTGGGTGGCCAGTCGTGGTGCTGTCGTAGTTTGAGATGAGTGTGTAGTGGTCCGGTGCCATTCACATTCACGCAGTCAATAGGACGGGATTCCAGGAACGCACCCAGCCTTGGCGCGACCCTCACACTCTCACAAACGGAGACGCAAATTGAACAAATGAGTGAAATATATTAAGTGTAAAATGAAATATTAACAACAAAAATCAGACAACCTTCCCCTTCAGCGATACAAATATAACACACAACAGTCAACACTGACGACAACGTCCTTATCACAGTCCAATGCTGCAGAAATGGATGAAACGGTATGGAGTAAAGATGACGATCCCGGGAACAGCTTCCGTGATAAAGGAATGAAACAGTCCTGAGCGGTGAGGGGTGACGCACGACGACTAACCCTCCGCTGTTCACATGACAGTCCATTCATCTTTGAGAGAAACGACTCAGGGTATGAATGACTTCGCGGTGGTTACGTTGGACGGGATACACAGAAACACAGACCTTTCTTGCTGCTTTGCCGGCCCCCTTCTTGTTCCCAGCAGCCCCTGCTCCTATTTCAGACATCCAGTGAGGGCACTCTCCTTCGGGGCTGCTGGGAAATGGAGTCCTTCCAGTGATAGATAGCACTGCTGTAAGTTTACTGTATGAGCCGCGCTGCATCGCAGTACTCCTCAGTAGAACGTCCTGACGTCCGTCCGTGTGCTCGGGCTAAAGTGCACTTAACAGAAACGTGCTGCATCACAGGGGCTTACAAACTGAAAAGGGACTTTGGAATAGCCTCGTCTCGGCGTTCTTCACTCTTTTACTGTGTGGTGGTGGTGGGTCTGGCAGTGGCATGAATGGCCGGCCCACCCCCTAATCGCCATATTAATACTTGGGATTTTTACTGGACCAGTGACATCACCGTGCTGCATTTTCTGGCAGTTGACATGAAAACTGCGGCACGAAATCATGACATAAGCTCCTACACGAAAGAGAACTTATTAAAAGGTGGAATATCGTGACTTTTTTGCTTTATAGATAACTTCATCCATGGGTAAAGAAAAACTAAATTTTAATGTCATTCATAATCCAGCCATCTTTTTGATGATCCTGCATTTTTTTTATAATTTTAGGGCCTCAGGGCACCATAACTTTGGAATGCTCTCTCTTGATTTCTTTAGTCTCGTCTTGTTGTCCCAAGAGAGAAATGCAACCGATATTTTGCGGTCAATGTTCAAATTAACAAAAGTTGTGATTATAATCACATCATCAGAACTTTTACAGATCTTTTTGTCTCTAACGTTTAGTCCTTTTGTTTCCTTTCAGGTGTACTTGTGATGACTGCAGCCTTTCGCATATTCTGACCTGTGGCATCATGGACGCTTCAGTTCCCGAAGACGTTCACGTAAACCAGTTACCGTTACAAGTGGAATCGACTCCAGACTACCTCTCCGAAATACGGCCGCCCAGCATGTCCTCTGCAAGCTCGGGGTCGGGCTCCAGCTCGCCCATCACCGTACAGCAACATTCCAGGTTACTTCTGCCAGACAACACGTCTGCTCCCAGTTTGTGAGTAAGCTTGGTCTTACAGCTGCAGCGCGGCTCCATGTTTGATAAACGGGGACAGGAGCTGAGCGTTAAATCCACTCTGTTGACATACTTGACCTTTATTTTCATTCATCGGCCCTTTATCTGACTTTACTTTGTGTAGACCCCGGAGACGTGAAACATTTAGAAAGTCATTAACTAGGCACGAGGCAATGCGCTTATCCCATAATGCATTTCATTTAGCAATTTAGACTTCACAATACAATATTCCCACAATATGGATTTTTTTATTATGAAATAAACATCCTGAATGTTAAGCGTTGCTTTTTATTAAGCGCTCTTAACTCAAAATGCTTCAAAATAAATTTAAATCTGTGCACCAATACTAGAAAGTTGACTCAGTTCATCCGGACATCAGGGAGATACCTAACATCACTTCCTCAGTCCCGTGCACAAATACATTGTTTTGATCAGCTTTTTCTTTTTGTTAAATATTTGATGTTTCTTTCATGTATTTTTGCTCAGCGTCACATAAGACGTGTTGCGTGTTGATTAGCACGTACAAGTCAGAGTTTCACCTCAGTGACTCTACACGGGACAGCAGGGACGCCACACCCCGATATATGAAGCTGCCGCAGTGCTGAACCATCCACATTTAAAATTACCTTTTTGTTTTCTGAATGAAAGGATACGTTTGTTATTTTCCAAGTTGAAGTTATTTCTTCACAAACATGGATAGGCATTGTAATGGTGTCTTAAAGCAAATTGTTTTCTAGAAATTAGAAAATACACGTTTTGGCGTTTTATAATGGAAGTTATGGGGATTGGGACACCATTGCAGAACAAAAGCTTATTCAATACAAGGCAATGCAATTTATTATCGTGTAGCCCAAAATCACACAAGACGTGCTGCAGTGGGCTTTAACAGACCCTGCCTACCTCTCGACAGCCCCCCGTGGCATTGACTCTCTAACAAAACAAGGAAAAACTCCCAAAAAAACCCTTTGTAGAGGGAAAAAAATGGAGGAAACCTTGGGAAAGGCAGTTCAAAGAGAGACCCCCTTCCAGGTAGGATGGGCGGGCAGTGGGGGGGGTCAGTGCCACACAGAACAGGACACAAGTCACCCTCAATAGAAATATGACAAGTACAGAGCAGAATTCAACAGCAGATGACATCCCATCATAGGATTCAGGTTTGTTCAGAGGTCTGGAGACCTCGGCCATCAAGCTGCCTCCCCTCTCGGCCAATCCACAGCTGAGTCAGCGCTGGGCCGGCCTCACCCTTACTTGTCCATCTTGAACGCCTTGCTGACCGCTGGCTGTGTGTCCAGAACTTACAGCCGGTTATCTCCTTTTAAGAAAAGTGAAAGCGTCGCCACGCTGCCCGGAGCTGAGGCCTCTTTGCCGTGACACTATGCCCGACACTCACTGGGTACAAGTACAGTAGGAACAGACGTGTGATTTGACCAGAAAAGCAGGCCTTGAGAATCTGGCTGCTCTCCATCTCCACCATGCTAGGTGGCTGCTGTTGAGAGCAATCCGAGACCCATTGCTGTTCTAATTCCTCCATCTCTGAATGTCAGCGACAGGTGTATTGATGTCCCATCTGTGGCTTATGAGGACTCTGCCACTGTGATAAGGACGATAAGTTTGTGTTTTAGAGGTCTCAGTACCGGGCAAGTCAAAATTATGTTAACACTAATGGTGCTGCTATGTACAGTGGGCATAGAAAAGAACCCCCCCCTTCAAAACATTCCCATTTTTTTGCTTTGCACCTTTAAATGTAAACACAAACTAAGATTTCTTCCCAGCTTTACTTCCTCAATGCCACCTCTAACATCAAGTGAAAGACATCACAGCTACAGTTCAGAAAAATGATCAAAAATCAAAATCGAGACCTACTGAGATTAATAAAGGATCAGCCCCCCCATGTCAATGTCATTTTGTTGACCCGTCTTTTGCTTTAATGGTAGCCTTGAGTCTGTTGATTCTTCTCCATCAGCTTTGCCCACCTGGACTGAGCCCACTCATTATTTGCCCCCCCACTCTTCTTTACAGTTGAACTGTTCGGTCACATTGGCTGGTGAGCGTTGCTGGTCTGCTATCTTCAGATCTTTCCACAGATTTAGCTCTTGGCTCTGACTGGCCACACCAGGACATTCACTTTTGTCTCCTTCAGCCACTGGGTGGTCCACTTTGCTGTGTGCTTCGGGTTGTCATCGTGTTGAAAGGTGAACTTCCTGCCCATTTTCGACTTTCTGGCAGAGGGTAGCAGGTTTTCCTCCAGAATTTGATGGTATTTTGCTCCCTCCATTTTTCCTTCTACCCTAACGAGAGCCCCAGGCCCCCCACGACAGGATGCTGCCCCCTCCATGCTTTACTGTCAATATGGTGTGTTTGTGGATGGTGAGCTGCATTGGTGGGCCGTTTGGTGTTGAGGCCAAATAGTTTGAATTTGGTCTCATCTGACCAGAAGACCTTTTTCCACTTGGCATCAGAATCTTCAAGGTGCATTCTGGGAAAGTTCAAATGAGCCTTAATGTGGCCTTTCTTGAGAAGTGCGACCCTCCTGAACAAGTCACAATGGTGGAGGAGCACTTGTGAAATTATTGTCACCTGCACGCCATCAATGACCACTCTGTGCCATCAAATCCTGTAACTCCTTCAAAGTGGCCATTGGCCTCTCGGTGTCCTCTCTTACCAGTGTCCTCCTTGCTCTTCCATCCAGTTTGGAGGATCCAGGGAAGGTCCCAGTACTACCAAACACTTCTTTATGATGGCCTTTACTGAGCTCCTTGGGACTGATAAAGCCTTTGAGATGTTTTTGTCTCCATCTTCTGCCTTATGTCCATCCACAACTCTATCCTGAGATCTTCTGAAAGTGTCTGGCCACCCACAGTCAGTTGTTTGTTCTACCAAGCAAGAGAATGAATGGACCAGGAACAGCTTCACTAATCACACGCATTACAACTGAGCACAGGGGGAAGGAAACCAGTAACCGCAATGGGAATGGTGGGCACTGACACCTGATGGAGTTTGGGGTGGGGGGGGGGGGCGGGGGTCATTTATTAATCTCAGGATTTCTTGTTTTTGATTTCTTATTATTCTTCTGAACTGTAGCTGTGAGATCTTTCACGGGTGGCATTGAGGAAGTGAAGCTGGGAAGAAATATTAAATTGTGTTTACATTTAAAGGTGTAAAGCAAAAAAAATGGGAATATTTCAAAGGGGGGATTCTTTTCTATACCCACTGCATATACTTATATATAATTTT
The DNA here is from genome assembly GCA_026402145.1 of Polypterus bichir lapradei. Lineage (NCBI taxonomy): Eukaryota > Metazoa > Chordata > Cladistia > Polypteriformes > Polypteridae > Polypterus > Polypterus bichir. Next base: position 25,713,304 of record JANRMT010062823.1, on the reverse strand, counting down.
TGTGGACAATTTCTGTGCCACATATGGTCCATGTATTGAACATGATGGCATACAGGTTGAGACATTCCTGTAAATCATCTTGCACATACGAAGTATATTTTGTGAATAAATTGTTTCCAGCATTCAAATGTGAGGTGAGGTGAGGCCTCATCTGGAGTCCTGGTGCAGTTTGGGTCTCCAGGCTACCAAAAGGACATAACAGCACAAGAGAAGGTCCAGAGAAGAGCAACTGGGCTGATTCAGGGCTACAGGGGATGAGTTAGGAGGAAAGATGAAAAGAGCTGAGCCTTCATAGTGATGAAGAGGAGACCTGAGTGAAGTGTTTAAAATGATGAAGGGCATCAGTCCAGCGAGAACACCAGCGGGGACACAGTTGGGAACTTGTGAAGGGGAAATTTCACACAAACATTAGGAAGATTTTCTTTACACAAAGAGCGACAGACACTTGGAATAAGCGACCAAGTAGTGTGGTGGACAGGAGGACTTGAGGGACGTTCAGAACTCAACTTGCTAAGTGGACAGGACTGGTTTGTAGGGCTGAATGGCCTGCTCTTGTCTCGATTGTTCTGATGTTAACATCATTTTGACTCACCCTGTAGAGTTGGAGTACATTTATGAAAACTGATGATGTGATTCACTGCACTCGTCTGTAACTCAATAAATTGTGTGTGTGAGGAACACTGAGCCGGCGTTTCCAGGCCTCCTTCACATACAGCGACCTCCGTGTTGTAATACAGACGGCGGGCGAGTAACGGTCAGTGTGGTCAGTTTGGCGTGTCATAGCGTAGTTTTAGTTTTCAGTCAGGTTTTTAAATCCCCCAATTTCAACTGAAGGTGCCCTTGTTTGCCCTTGGGCTTCATTTCAGCCGCGTCGCCACACGAGGCACACATTTGGTTTGACAAAATTCAATACAACGGAATTTGTCTCGCGCCATTCAACGGCTGTATTTGACGTTTTTGTTCATTTAAACGTATCGTGACATAAATGCGAGTCGCCTCCAGGTTTCAGATGATCCCACGTGTGGCTAAATTGTGTTTAATTGCGCACACTCAGCTTTTCTGTATTTTATGTCATTTTATGAACACGTTTGTTGTCATCGGTTAACTCAAAGTCTTTAAAGCAAGGCTGGCAACTGAAATTGTAGGGAAAATTGTATTGACCCCCTTCTTTTGACACCCGCTGCACGCCCAACCTACCTGATAAGGGGTCTCTTTTTGAACTGCCTTTCCAGAGGTTTCTTCCATTTTTCCCTACAAGGTTTTTTTTTGGAGTTTTTCCTCGCCTTCTTAGAGAGTCGAGACTGAGGGGCTGTCAAGAGGCAGGGCCTGTTAAAGGCCATTGCGGCACTTCCTGTGTGATTTTGGGCTATACAAAAATAAACTGTATTGTATTGTAAAATGTTGTTCAGGTTTGGTTTTGTTCATTTGGACTCTTGTTTTGCTGTTTATTACCCTTATAAAGTAATTGTTTTTATTTTCCTGTCATTCTTATACTTGCCTTATAAAAGGAATGTGAAAGAAGATGAGTTTGTTTGTTTGCTTGCTTGCTTGCTTGTTTGTTTGCTTGTTTGTTTGTTTTCATTGCTCCACTTTCTGTTTATTTCTTGCAGTGGTAGCGATGACGATGATGACGATGCCCCTCCACTGTCCTCTAAGTTTGCCGATATATTTCCTTTAAACAGTTATGAAGATGCTGATGTTGTTGCCAACATGAATGGCGTGCACAGCGACCTCAACGGTGGTGGAGAAAACATGGCAGTGAAAGACGAGGTAGGGTGTACGCTTCTGTTTCTGTAGGAAAGCGGAATAATGTCGCCGTTATGTCAGCATGGCAAGGAAAGCAAAGAAAAAAGATTACAGTTTGGTCTAAATATGCGACTGTCTGGTGTGACGACTCTCTAAAGGAATCCTCCGCCCAGCAGTGACGCTGTTTGTAGTAACGGCAGAAAACCAAATGAGTGTCATCTGCTCATGGAGGTCAAGAAATAACGCGTTTGTTACACTTCAGTGGAGAGCAGCGAGGGCAAATTAGGAAGAGCAGTAAACAACCTTCAAAACTCCATGAAGATGTCAACGTGTGCTCACAATGTCCAGAGCATTCATATTCAGAAAGTAATCCTGGAAGTTGAGTGTGCTGAGCGTTTGAATTGAAGACGTGTCTCCCGTTCAGAGTAGTGCAGCGCGTCAAGTGAATTGGAGTGTTTGAGCTGAAGACGGGTGTCTTGACCGGTTTTGTTTTTGATGAATGCTTTTCTGCACATTCACGCCCTGACTTGCGGCTCCGTTTGGCACCGGTGATTTGCCCGTACGTTGGTCTCAAAGCGTACAGGGTAGTGCAGCTGAGGCCCCGTGGGTCTCGAGTGGGTCCGCAGTGTGCGCACTTTAACTGCCATCATGGAGCAGCACCAGCCGATCTTCACGTCTCGGTGGCCACACACCGACCGGGTCTTTGTAATGCGGTGCTTATCATCCACTGGCTTGTGGGTCGCCTAAGCCATTGGCAGCGCTGCACGATACGATTCCCAGTTTCTGAGCCAGCTTGTTTTACCAGTGGGGACCTCTGATTGTGTTTGTTTCCCCAAGTGGGTCATCAATTAATCTTAAAAGACAAAATTGGGGTATAAAGGTTGAGAAGCATCGGCATAAGGAAGATGGTGTGGGTTGAATACGTAAAAATTAGCCATGTGGAGCAGCGTCGATCAAGATGAATAACGAGTGATAACAGAAGATTAACTACTGCGACTGTTTTTGGCAGTTTATAGACCCTTGTTTCCCTGCCGTTTTCAAATGGCTCTCAGCTCAGTCGGATGTAAATCAGGTTACGACTGTATACTTTTTGGGTTTTTATTACCTCAAACACTTCACTTTTTAGCGGTGTTTTGTGAGCGCTACCATTTTCTCTTGTGGGTCCGTAGAGATTTAACTGCAAAGACATTGGGAGATGTGGCGCGTGTGACGTCACCGGAGCAACCGTGTAAAAGCGTCCCTTAATTCACCGAGACGGGGCTATTGAGAGTTTTCAGCGCATTTGTTCTTTTCATGCAATTCTGGTGGCGTAAGACTTAGTTTTGTGTAAAGATTTAGATTTTTGGGTCCAGTATTTAGGATTTTATTTTGAAAGATCGTTTTGAATTCTTAGTTAAGAACTTGGCACATATTCATGGCACGTCTCCTTTCCTGATCCCTTCCACACCCCGTTTTCTTATGGTACAGGTGTAATGGCTCTTGAATGTGACCTGCAGGTAGAATCAGGTGTGCTTGAGTTTCCATAGGTTTGTAAAAACCGCTTCTGCTAGGCCACCCAATATTTGCCCATTAGATATGTCTGCCTTCACAGTCACTTGTCATAGCATTGGTTTAAGATCATTTGAGAATAGTGGCATTACGTAAAACAATATTTTAAAATATTTGAAGGTATGTGTCGTTTACCTGCTGGGTTCTCCATCATGTCTTTCTGTCTGTAGTCTCCACAAGTGAGCAGCAGTAGCAGCAGCAGCAGCTCCAGCTCATCGGAAGCGGATGATGAGGAGGCCGATGGAGAGAGCAGCGGGGAACCTCCAGGGACACAGCAGGAGGATTTAGGCCCTGGAAAACGAGGAACTGCGAAGGAGGATCTATCAAGAGAGAGCCCCCCGCCCTCCTACCCAAACCAGCAGGTAAATGCATCGAGGAGTCGGGGGATGACGTGTGTTTTGTGGATTTTATCACCTCCAGAGTGTCATAAACCACCACACTAGGAGCACCTGGGCTCTGTTTTTGAGCGCTGAAAGTGCTGCCTAAGGTTTACTTCTGCTGTCAGCCGTCTCTGTCTTCTCGCTGTGTCGTCATCTGTAAAGCCTAATTCAACACATTGACTTCCAAATATGCGCCTCTTTGCAGTTCCTTCACCTCTTATGGCCAAGTATCGCTAATTTAAGACTTGCTGAAATTCCAGAATTTGTAGTGTAAGGTCAGTGTGTGAAGCTACCACAGCATCGCGTGTCATCTGTAATTGACATATCTAATGGCACATTGGTTAGAAGTCAGAGGTCTGCCTAATACGGTGGTAAAAAAATGTAACCTAAAGAGCAAACGATTACTGGAAAATAATGTGAATGTGTAAATATCAAACGGATTTTCTGCAGGATGGAGTTACAGTACATGCTTGGGTATTGAAGGTGAGCCCCAATTCACAGTCCTCGTCCATGATGGCTTAAAACCAGTAAAACCTACTAGACATTTACAAAGCAAGCACCCCGCACGTGTAACAAACGTGATACATTTTGGTGAGTTACACAGCAAGAAACAAACGTTTCTGATCAAACACAAATGGCTTATGTGTAATAGCTAAGGATAGCTGCCTTACACAATTGCCGAGAGCCACTGCGGTTACAAGGAGTGAAGTCCGTGATAGGTTTGCTCACCAGTGCCCCTTTCTGATGATGCAGTTGTCAAATGTATTGGGGACATTAACACTAGAATCTCTGAAGCCTGCGAATAAACTCGTAATCCTGGGCCACCTTAAATTCCTTTTCACCGCTCCATCAATGTCTTTTGTTTTTTTAAAAGTGTTGATCAGCACAAGCAGCCTGCTGTCCCACCTCTCCACCGACGGAGCTCAACTCAGGCACAAAGTTCTCTCAGCTCAAGTCTCCTTATTGTGGCGTGAGGTGCCTGGAGTTGTAGAGGGTAATTAATATCTCGTTAATTGGATCACAAGCATTTCAGATGTGTTCTGTGTCTACAGTGATCTCTAAATGTAGGATGACAAGGAAATGCGAGGCAAGAGATGTTGAACACATAACTAGAACAGATATGTTTTCCAGAAACATTGTAGTAAAGATTAATAAAGTGTTGATGTGAAGTGTGTGATGTGTGAAGACTGAAGTCCAAATATCAGATAAACACTTTCACAAAAGGTATAACAAAACAATGCGCTTTTATTCAAGAATATAACAGAAGAAAAAGCAATATCAGGGAGGCTAAAAGACAGTTGGAGAGGAATAGAGCAGATAAGGCGAAAGACGACCCTAAGAGATTCTTTAAATAGTAAGAGAACAGTCAAGGAGATGAAGTTCATCAGGAATAGTAAAAAGGAATTAAAAGACACAGACAGTGAAATAGTGGACGCCCTAAACTTACAATTATCTGAGGTGTTCACAAGTGAGCAAGTGGATAACCTCAGAGTGGTAACAGGGACTACTAAGGAGGTGCTGATGGATTTGAAAATTGTAGAGGGAGAAGAACTGTGATGATTAAATAGGCTGAAATCAAACAAATCACCAGGACCAGATAATATTTATCCTCGTGTTCTTAAGGAGGTTAGTGAGTTCAGATATAAACCCTTGACACATATTTTTAGGACATCACTGTGTGCTGGAGAGATTCTGAAGGACTGGAAAATGGCAAATATCATCCTATTATATAAAAAGGGTGGCAGGGCAGATCAGAGCAACTATAGGCCAGTAAGCTTAACATGAAACATCACAGGAAAATGAATAGAAGGAATTATTAAGGATAAGATTGAGCAACACCTGGGAAGGACAGGAGTTATTAGGAACAGTCAGCGTGGGGTCAGAAGAGGCAGGTCGTGTTTTACTAACAGGCTGGAATTTTATGAGGAGGCAACAAAAGGAGACAATCAAAGTGGAGCAGATGATATTATTTATCTGGACTTTCAGAAAGCATTTAATAAGGTGCCACATGAGAGGGTGGGCATCAAGTTAAAAGAAGTGGCAGTTCAGGCTGATGTTTTTAGATGGGTGCAGAATTGGCTCAGACACAGGAAGCAGAGGGTGATGGTGCGAGGAACCTCCTCAGAACTGGCCGATGTTACGAGTGGTGACCAGCAGTGGGCAGTGCTAGGGCCGCTGCTATTTTTAATATATAGAAATGATTTAGATAGGAATATAAGTAACAAGCTGGTTAAGTTTGCAGATGATACCAAGATAGGTGGATTAGCAGATCATTTGGAGTCTGTTATATCATCACAGAAGGACTTGGATAAAAGAACAGGCTTGGGCAGATTTGTGGCAGATGAAATTTAATGTCAGTAATTGTAAAGAATTACACATAAGAAGTAAAAATGTTAGGTTTGAATACGCAATGGGCGGTCGGAAAATCGAGAGTCCACTTTGTAGCGGTCAGAAGCCGCTAAGATTCACACCGTCGTGCGTGACGGTGATTTATTTATTTTACTCAAGGATTACCAGGGACAACCCCAGCCTTGGCATGACACACACACACACACACACACTACAGAGACATCAAAGAAAAACACGCTGGGAATTTAAACGATAAAAAGGTATAATGAAATTAAATTAACTAAATGAAAACAATAATACCACCCCTGATTCCTTCGGCGATATTACATTTAACTGATAAACACGACAAACGCGCAGTAAAGTCCATGGATGAAATGAGCAGCGGTGAAGTGAAGTCCAGCGATTTGTATGAAGAGAGGGAAGTGGAAAAACACAGTCCTACCGGTAATTGCTGAAGTATGATGACAGATGAATGGTTCAGGAGCGCTCCTTCTTCCGGGAAAGCCAATGAATCCAGACACCGTCCTCAGTAAACAGTAGACAGGTAGACAAATGATTCCAGACCCCAACAAACAATACAATCCAGGACACGAAGATGTATGGCAGAAAAACGGCAGGCAGTTCAACAGATAAATACAAGCACCAAACAAACAAAACAAACTTTTCCTTCTCCTTTCGACCCCTGCCCTCCTTTTAAACCCCTCTGGCCACCTTTGACCCCAACAGCCCCTGCAAGGACTGCTGGGAGATGCAGTTCTAACTAATGGTAGCACTGCTACAACCTTATGAGAAGGATTTAGGAGTCGTAGTGGACTGTAAGCTATCGACTTCCCGACAGTGTTGAGAAGCCATTAAGAAGGCTAACAGACTGTCAGGTTATATAGCGCCTTGACGTGTGGAGTACGAGTCCCAGGAGGTTCTGCTCAAGCTTTATAACACACTGGTGAGGCCTCATCTTGAGTACTGTGTGCAGTTTTGGTCTCCAGGCTACAAAAAGGACATAGCAGCACTAGAAAAGGTCCAGAGAAGAGCGACGAGGCTGATTCAGGGCTACAGGGGATGAGTTATGAGGAAAGATTAAAAGAGCTGAGCCTTCACAGTGATGAAGAGGAGACCTGACTGAAGTGTTTAAAATGATGAAGTGAATTAGTCCAGTGGATCGAGACAGTGACTTTAAAATGAGTTCATCAAGAACACGGGGACACAGTTGGAAACTTGTTAAGGGTAAATTTCGCACAAACATTAGGAAGTTTTTCTTTACACAAAGAACGACAGACACTTGGAATAAGCGACCAAATAGTGTGGTAGACAGTAAGACGTAGGGACTTTCAAAACTCGACTTGATGTTTTCTTGGAAGAAATAAGTGGAGAGGACTGGCGAGCTTTGTTGGGCTGAATGGCCTGTTCTCGTCCAGAGTGTTCTAATGTTCAATCACGTTAGGGCACAACGCTGACACGGCCGCTTGGGTGCTGCAGCGGTAAGAACTGCTGACTCATAATCAAGACGTCACGGGTTTGATTCCAGGGCCCTTCCTAGATTTACCATTTTGAGTAGTGAGCTGCTCCTTTTGTTACTGTTATACAATAAAAACATACATTTCATTGAGTCGGTAACAGCCGCTGTTAATGTTGTACATTAACACTTAATTAATTGTACATTGCACTTGTAAAGGTTAGCGTTTTTTTTTTACTCTCTCCGTCGTGTTCACACTCGCCCTGATCTGATGCGGCTGTTTTCAAATAAAAACGAGCTATAATAAAGGTGAACTCAGATGAGGATGAGGGTTCTACATCGGAGAAAGAGAACAGAAGAAATGTCCACTCACATATATGAACAACGCAGCTGCACCAGGCGTAAAGACAAAAGATGGCACCGTTGAGATGCAGCGACAACGTGCTGTTTGGCACAAAACCAGAAGGAACTTTTACTGGCCAGGATGCGTTCAATAAACTTAACAAATGTGTTCATGCGTGTAAGGTTTCTAAACTCTTTTAGGACTCCCTCCAACGGGACGACACACCGAAGAGCGTCCCAAAGCGTGATCACCGCATCTGTAGAAGACCACGTATCAGTTGCCGGGACAACCGCAGGCTCCCAGCGCTGCAGCGACTCGTCATGAAAACAAATTGGAGCGGGCCGCGGTCGTGCTATAAGCGCCCGTCATCGATGGGTCATGCAAGGGACGTTGTACATGCAGGGAACAGGATTACCTGGCCACTGACCTGCCCCGGTATAGGAGAGGGGTAGCGCCACTACAGTAAATAACCGCACTGCTCCTGTTTCTAGCTAGATAAAGCTGGTTTTGCTAAAGTAAAAAAAGAGAAAGAGAAGAATGTAATAAGGTGTCCTCTGCACATGGCAGTTACTAATATTGGCATCAGTATCCGTAAGTAAAGGAAGTGAATTAGAGAGAACTGCGTCAGCCGGCATTGCCCGGGCAGCCAGTTTGACAAATCGAATCAGACATTTGGACAGGTGGGTCACTTGGGCTGCACGTTCTGTGTTTCTCATTTAGTGTCCCTAATAATCGTGCTGCACAGCGACTAACGGTGGCACTGAGATGGCACCATTAAGGTCTGAACACAGAAGCTGTCTTCAGAGAGCCTGTTCAGAATTCCTTTTCAGATCTTGCGTAGACATGAAGACGTAGACACCGGACAAGTTATTTATATCTCTGGCGTTCATATCTTTCATTTAGTTTAAAGATCTGCGCCAAGGGATTCTTTGTAAAAATGAGTGATGGATTTAAAAATAACACACAGATTCGGTAAGTCTGCCCCCAAGAGATTTTTAATTTCAAACAATGTGGCACTTGCTGTTTGGTGAATTATTTATTTATTTATTTATTTATTTATTGTGTTTGTGTTTTTTAAAGAGAGAATTTGGCAGTTAAAGTGCTTGACTCTGCCTACTCCACTGTTAAAAGTCAAAGACATGAGTGTGTCCAAATGATGTCCCTTGGTATTAAATGGCAGTGTTGACCCCGCACTCTACTTTAGATATCTGAGTGTCTCAACTGTAAGAGAGTGATTTGAAGTGACACTTGGGCCTTGTTGGCCATCGTTAGAATCCTCCCTCCCTCCCTCCCCACCGCCTAATGGGCCCGCTGAGCATTCTGACATGACATAAATTCGGACAAGAACGGGCCCTTCAGCCCAACACGGCTTACCGATCCTCTCCAACTAATTTCTTGATCAGTAACATCAAGTCCAGGAGGGGCTAGTCCTGCTCCCTGCCCCATTACTTGTAAATTTCCTCCATTTATTTATGGCTCTTTGTGTGAAGCTGAACTTTCTAGCATTTGTGTAGAATTTACCCTTGACAGGTTTGCGTTCCTCATTTTTAAATAACAGTCCAATTCCTTTCATAGTTTTAAACGCTTCAATCATGTCACCTCCTAATGTCCTTTTGCTTCACCCTGAAATGGCTCAGCTCTCTTAGTCTTCCTCACAACTCGTATGCTGCAGCCCTGAAATCTGCCCAGTCGCTCTTCTCTGGAGGTTTTCTCACACTTCACTTCACTTCACTGCTCTGTCTTTATTTTTGTAGCCCACAAATCAAAACTTCACGCAGTACTCCAGGTAAGGCCTCACCAGTGTTGTGTAAAGCAGTGTTTCTCATCCACGATGGCTGCTGCCAGTGGGCCGCGAGTTGCTGTAATGGCCAGTCAATCACGTTCGACACCCCAACTGTGCTTGAATCACCTGGTTGGACCACCACAGGTCACTAACACACTTGTCTGGGGAAAAAGTGACACCGAAAAGCTTGAGAAACACAGTAATAAAGCTTTAGCGTAGCACAAGTAAAAGAAACATTTCTCCCCGTATTCTGAGAAGCCTCGAGGTCGCACGCAGATTTGTGTGGTGATTGTGGCTCAACACCAAAGCCATACTGCATTTGTCAACCTCACTACCCATGAAGGAAGACAACCACAGCACAACATGGCAAAAGTGGGAAAATATTATAAACACACCAGCAGAGTATATTCAACTATAATAATAATAATATATTTTATGTACAGTATTGCCCCCAAATCCGAACGCCACAGAACTCAAGCAATTCGAGCAAATTTTGCCCCGGAATCTGAACGCCCAGCGCGATGTTCGTGTGTCTTCCCAGTACTCAGGCCACCCGTACACTTTGTCAGAAGCCGTTGTCAAAGCATCTCGTGTGATTTCGGCTGCTAATTTTATGCTTTTATGCCTGTTTTGTGTTATTTTCTCTATAATAACAGCTTTTCGTATTCGCCATGAGTCCTACAAAGTGTAGTGAGGAAAATAAGAGTATGAGGAAAGCTGTTAGAGCTACAATTGAAGTTAAGAAAGATCTTATCGCTTTTTAAGGGAAATACAAGTTTTTATATTTTAAATTTTATTAATTTACATTTTTATTTATTATTATTTGTTAATATTTTAATACCTTAAAATCCAGTTTACTTCCTGTTAAAGTCATTTTGAAAATTCGAGTTTGTGGGACCCAGGAATGGATTAATCCAGTTTCTATCATTTTTTAAAGGGGTTCTGGAACGGATGAAGTTGGTATTCCAAGGTGGCGCTCTATAAAGTGCCCTTCCCGTGCTCAAGGGGCACACAGGACTTGGGCGACAGTGTGATGCGTACAGTCCTTACCGGGAGTGACTCATGCACTTTAAACTTTAATACTGGAGGTGCACTTTATTGTCTCCCTTCTGCAAACCGATAACAGGGTTTACCACAAGAGGCCTGCCACAAGTTCAGAAGCCCACAGACTTTCTTCTGAGAGGCGTCTCTTTCAGTTAAGAGTGCAGCAAGTGAGCCCACCGCCGCCCCTCTCGCTTTTGTGGTTTTGAGAATCTGGCAGCTGGAAGTCAACGCTTGCTGCTCAGGTCTGTGGTGTTGATTCAGAAACGTCCCGCTGTATCCTCCACTTCCGGCTTAAACCGTTTACAGTGAAAACAAACTGACAACAACAACGACGATACCCATAAGCCCTGTTTAAAGATGCACATCATACCGTTGACTTCTAGGCGTCTGCCCAGTCAGTCTCATATAGCAGGCCTGGTGGGCCGCAGCGGCTGGAGGTCTTCATTCTAACCCTTTTCCTAATTAGTGGCCAGTTTTCACTGCTGCTGCTGCTTCTTCTTTCGGCTGCTCCCGTTAGGAGTCGCCACCGCTCTAGTTGTTGGCTTTGACTCTTCCTCGGTGCCTGACAGGTGTATAAATAGCAGGTGGGCCGTCTCTTGCCCTCTGTCTACCTTCTGTGCCTTTTCTCAGACTCTTGTCATTCATTATTTTTGAAGCGCCTTTCTCACCTCCTGTCCAGATTTCTACTTGATGAAGGTGACTCTCTCAGCGTATCCCTTTACTCTTCCTCATGCGTGTCCTTGCGACACCAAAGCCAAACTGGCCAATCGGATTGCTTTGAGAGACTGGCTACGCAGACCTTAATGTCTTACTGTACAGTAGAGTTTTGTAAATATGTTCATGCCCTGTGCTCTGTTTGTCAGAAGTGTGCCACGCGAGAGTGAATTGAACCGTTCATTTTGGGCATCCAGTAAATCGGCTCTTGTACATTTGTGCTCCGCCCTGGGAAGGTGTTTTTACAAAACTAAAATCATACTTTTGCGATGTTTGTGTTTATATGTGACAGAATGCAGCCTCATTAATGTTTTATGTACCACCTTATTGTATTCACCCTTTTATGTTAGATTGAGTGTTGGCCGAGTATTGTGGGTAATTCAGTGTGGATCTGATCCTGTCAGACTTGGTGACCTGAGCATTAGTGCGTCCCAAGCCACCTGTGTGTTGCTGATTTTTATTTTTCTGTCGTTCATGCTCCATATTTACACTGACTTATGTTTGGTTTTTCCTTCAGACTGACCAAGTTCAACATCCATGTGAATGTCATGTTTGCAAGCAGGAAGCCCCAGGTTTAAATTCTACAGCACTTTCGGCGGGGAGACTTGCCTCGAGCCACCAGTTTGTAACGGAGAAGACGTCTCATCCGGCGTTGCACCTGTACCCACATATTCATGGACATTTACCCCTGCACACCATAAACCACATACCGAGGCCTCTTCTCCATCCGAGTCTCTATTCAAGTCAGCCGTTCACGCACAGTAAGGTAAGTCTTTGACGAACATTTGACGAGAGCAGGCCGTTCAGCCCGTCATTTCTCTGAGGTAATATCCAGTCGGGTTTCGACTAAAGTGACGTATTTAATGTGTCCGTGTTGTCTTTGTGCAGAACCCCTTTGTCACGTGTCATGCAGAATGGGCCCTGAACACGTTTCTGCCGGTGGTCCCCCGTGTCTTTGTTGGAGACTTTATTTAACGTAACAGCTGGTATCTGCTGCACGAATCTGCTTTCTGTCAGACTTTTCACTGGTGTCGCCTCCTAATCTCCGAGGGTTCAACTCCTTCAATCTCTCCTTCTAACTCCTACCCTGCAGTACTGGAGTCGGCCGGCCTAGTCGCTCTTCTCTGGGCGTTTACTAGCAGCACTACGTGGTTTTTGTAGCCCAGGGACTCAAACAGCATGCAGTAAAATGTTTCATTGTAGATTGTCGTCCAGTTGAGATGAGCAAACTCGCCACCTCGAGAGTCCCAGTGGCTTCATGTTTAAAGCCAGTGTAACCATCAGCCGCTCCTCATAACCGGTAATGGAGCCGCTGGTCTTGTCCGCCTCCTCGTTTTACCTGTTGCTTCATTTCAAAGTATCTGACACAATGAATGTGCGCTTTCTTCAAAACATCAGCACAGTCACGTGGCTCCATCAACTCTGCTCTCCTTTGAGCAGTTCGCTGATCGCAAATAGACACGTCACTCGTGATGAGCAGCGGCTCAAGGACAAGGACAAGCTTCTGCCTTATATTCTTCACTTGAGGCGTGAGGCCTTCTGATAACCCGTTAATCAGATCGTTTAATGGAATCTGGGAAAGTGAGAGGATGATGAGGAGTGAAGAAGAAGTGTACTGGTGGGCCGATATTTAAGAATAAGGGGGATGTGCAGGACTATAATAACTACAGGGGGGTACAATTGATGAGCCACAGCATGAAGTTATGAGAAAGAGTAGTGGAAGGGAGGTGATGATCAGTGAGCAGCAGGATGGTGTCATGTCAGGAAAGAGCACCACAGATGAGATGTTTGCTCTGAGGATGTTGATGGAGAAGTAGAGAGAAGAACAAGAGGAGCTGTATTGTGTCTTTGTGGACTGAAGAAAGCAAATGACAGGGTGACTGAGAGGAGCTGTGGTGTTGAATGAGGAAGTCGGGAGTGGCAGAGAAGTACATAAGAGTTATACAGGATATGAAGTGTGACTGTAGTGAGGTCTGCAGTAGGAGTGACGGAGGTGGGATGACATCAGGGATCGGCTCTGAGGCCTTTCTCATTGTCAATGGTGATGGACAGGCTGACAGACGAGATTAGACAGGAGTCCCTGTGGACTGTGATGTCTGCTGATGACATTGTGATCTGCAGGTTGAGGAGACCCTGGAGAGGAATGAAAGTTAGTAGGACCACCAAAACAGAATACATGTGTGTGAATGAGAGGGAGGTAAGTGGAATGGTGAGGATGAGGGGAGTAGAGCTGGTGAAGGTGGAGGAGTTTAAATACTTGGGATCAACAGTACAGAGTAATGGGGAGTGTGGAAGAGAAGTGACAAAGAGAGTGCAGGCAGGGTGGAGTGGGTGGAGAAGAGTGTCAGGAGTGATTGGTGACAGACGGGTATCAGCAAGTGTGACTGTCTACAGGATGGTAGTGAGACCAGCTGTGTTATATGGGCTGGAGACGGCACAGGAGACAGAGCTGGAGGTGGCAGAGTTAAAGATGTCAAGATTTGCATTGGGTGTGACGAGGATGGACAGGATTAGAAATGAGGACATTAGAGGGTCAGCTCAAGTTGGACGGTCGGAAGACAAAGACAGAGAGGCGAGATTGCGTTGGTTTGGAGAGTTGCTGGGTATAATGAGAGAAGGGTGCTAAGAATAGAGCTGCAGGCAAGAGGAGAAGAGAGGAGGGCCTAAGTGAAGGTTTATGGATGTGGTGAGAGAGGACATGCAGGTGATGGTGTAACAGAACAAGATGACAGAAAGATATGGAAGAAGATGATCTGCTGTGGCAACCCATAATGGGAGCAACCACAAGAAGAAGAATGTGCGACCCCTGATTGTTCCATGAAACACCGCCATGACATTTTGGTGTAATTTATGGTTTCTGATAGCAGATGTTAGCCAAGAGAGAGAAATGAGCCTATGAATATCCTGGAAAAGACTGGGAGAGAGTTCAGAGGTCGCTCCGCAGATGTGGCCATGATAGGCACTTCTAGCTCTCTGGTCCTACATGCTTCATCAGGCTGAACACTTAACAACAAGGAGCGCTCCTTAATTCCACCCAAACCCTGCCTTTGGTTAACTTGAGAAGAGCGTGGTGGGTGCTGACAGATTTTAGTGTTTACAAAACCACGAGTGGGTGTCTGTCACTCATAGTAAATCAGAAAATGAAAGGTCATATCGGGGGTTCCAACTCCGCTCCTGGTGGGCCGCAGTGGCTGCAGGTTTTCATTCGAACCATCTTCTTAAATCAGTGAGCTGTTTTTGCTGCTGATTCACTCGTTTTGATTGACGTGAGTCGGACCCCTTAGTTGTCTGTGTTTTCTTAATAAGCAGCCAAACAATAATGAGACGCAAAACAAGCAGCAAAAATAAAGAAAGGTGAAGGTCTCGGTCATGTTGTTCTGTTCAGGTCACCGAAACATCTTGACGGTAGTCTTAGAAAAAAACATAAAATCAACAGTCTGCTGTGGCAGAACAAGAGCAGCAACAAGTCCTGATACTCAATAACGGCTTTAATCTCCAGCGAGAATTGGCTTCTCATTAAGAAACTGGTTGGAGTTTGACGTTCATCTGTTGACTCGTTTCACATCTCACTTCTGTTTGGCTGCCATTTAATGAAGAAACGAATCGATCCTTAGAAACGGGGCATTTAAAATGAAGGGAAAAGGAGTTCATTAGCAGTGAAAACTGATTAGGAAAACAGTTAGAATGAAAACCTGGAGCCACTGCGGCCCACCAGGACTGAAGATGGACACCCCTATGTTCTATCAAATGGCTATTTGAGTGCTTTTAGTGAAAAAGAAACCAGAGTGTCATTGATTTAAAATAATAAGCTGATACTCGGAGCAGGGAATGCCATGTCATGTGTAAAAATGCAAAAGCGTTGATGTTTTCGTGTCAACAGCCTTAGAATTTTAGAAAGATGGAAATCAAACCGCCACAGGTTTGTTAACATCAGACGATGGCCCCAACTGCAGCTCAGCTCGCCTGATTGATGACAGTTTCCCAGTATGATATTTGAGTGACTTGGTCTTCACCCATTGAAGTTGGTGAAACCACAATAAGAAACTGGAAGAGCAGCAAAGCATTTTGTTACGTTGACTGCGCTTACTGGACAGACTGGATTTCATGTTTCTGTTCCCCTCCAATAAAAGTCGGGTATCCTCTAAACACAGGACTCTGTGTTTCTTCACCATCAGCAGACCACTTCAAGGATGAGGGACCACAATCAGCTGCTTTGGAAAGTCCTTCAAGTTTAACACACACGGCTTGGGATTTATGAGGTGAAAAGCTGCTCCGCAGTTGAACTTGTCATCAAGATTTGCTTTGCTGCCGGACCAGTGACTATTTCTGATAGGACAAACAATCTTGGAATTCTGGTTAACCAAAATGCTCCATTCCATAAACTTAAGGTAAATTAACTAGAACTTCAGGTTTATAAAGGAAGAACGAACACATCATCATCATCATCATCACCTCTTTCTGGGTTTACCCTGGTTAGCTAGTCGTCTAATAAATCTTTTTCCTCCACTCTCCACAGTCCTGGCCATCTTCTTGGCATATGACGTTCACTCTTTTCCTGTCCTCTTCAGCCTCTCTCTGTGCCTCATCCCTTTCACTCCATCTTGGCACACCTCCACACACTCAGACCATCTCTGTTTGTTTCTTCTGTCACTTCCATGTCGTTCTCTTAACTGGCCCTTCATCTTCCTCTTGCTCCACGACACTCCGCAAATCCATGTGGTGGTTTTCTTCATCTCTGTTCTTGTCAGCTTTGCTTCATATTCTGCTTTATCTGTCCTCCTCTCATAAGTCTTTGTAAGGTTTGCCACTGAATGCCAGAGAGGCTCCTTCCTTCCATGCCCCTGCTCACCCAGCCTATTGCTGCCTTTTTACCCCCCGAGCATCCTTTTCTCCAAGGCATCTCCATAGTTGATGTCTACATTTTCACTCATCCCCATAAGCTTTCTGCTTTCTCCAGTGGATGTAACTCTCCACCTAAAGCCCTCCCTTCACACCATCACGTCTTTTATGCTCCTGTTTCTAAGAACCCCTGCTTTGGCCCGAGTTTTCTCCCCCAACACTTCTACTGCTTGCACCAACCTCTCCTGTGTGTTCAGCCTCATGACCTCCCACCATCATCTTGGTCATTCCTTCATTTCCTTTGGGATTCCAGACTAGCTTTCCATGTCGCTGTCTCCTCAAGAACTACCCTGGCAGACCTTCACATGAGCTCTGTGGTCTCAGACATTGCCGTCACAGACTCGGAGCAGATTCCTCGTAGTGCGGCCTCTCTTTTACCTCACCGTTCTTTTGGGTTGCTGTCCTGCTGGAGGACCCCCTGTACTTTAGCACACACCTTGTTTATTGACACTGGTCAGTCCGTCTCCAGACCGCTATATTCTAACACAGGGTCATGGGGGGTCTGCTGAAGCCAATCCCATCTTTATGGATGAACTTCATTTAATCTTCTGTTGAAATGGCTGCTCTGATTTTTGGCCTTGTTAGTCCACCGAATGTTCTTCCCAGGTGGTATTTGGTTTCAGCAGGCAGGTCTGAGTAAAGATCAGCCTTCTGGTTTTCCGACACTTCGTCCCTCTTTGGCCCTCAAAGTCTCAGATTTATTTTTAGGTAAGGAGGACAGAACGTTTGAGTTGGGGAAGGTCTCCTCACTAATCACAGTAGATGAGGCCACTCGCAGACCACCGGTCACTGAGTAGTCTCTGGGTTACCAAACTACACGAGTGGCGGCCACTGACTTACTAAGATGATGATGTCAACAAAGTCACTGGAAACATGGTGTAACGTAGCGGGACCTTTTGGGTGTTTGGTGTGACATGTTTTCAGCAGTTCTCACAAACCTTTGAATGTTTTCCTCTTCCCACCTCATCCTGGGAGGTTCCTAACAGTTCCATGGGCGTCAGACCTTTGAATAACATTGGAATGCCAAGGTCTCTGGGAATTGCCTTTGTACCCTTTTGGTGATTTCCTGGTGCTCTTGTTCAGCTTTCTCATCTTGGGCATTGTCAGTAAGGAGCAGGGAGCAAAGGAGACGCTTTCAGGCGTTAAAAGCCGTCGTTTATTAGTTCATCACGGCTGAACTGGTGTCACGTAAGTGCTGGAAATGCACTGCTAGTGAGTCAGACCTCAGTGGAATGAACTCAGCTGTGAAAAGGGTGCCAAGAATTGTGTCATGGCAACTGTTCTTCTGACTGCTATTTCCACACACTTCCGCTTAATTGTTTTCGTATCAAACACACGAAGCTGGCCGTGTGTGCAGCGAAGCTCTCTCACTGGCCTTGGTGTTCTTCAGGAGGCTCAGTACATACAGTAACATCCCAAAAAGGCAAGGGTGACAGTGACACTGACCCCAAGGTGGCCCTCTGCTTTATTGACGATTTATCCTGGCTACTCTGTTCATGTCTGTCTCTTCTCTATGTGTCTGTCAGCATGCCAACCCAAATTCATCTCCTTTGTGTTGTCCATCACTGCTGAAATATGAAATGTGCGAGGCATGGTCAAAGAAGGGTCTGCTATCTCGGTTTCGCCACTCTCATTCGTTTCTAAAACGTTTTATACACCAACAGATGCCCCCCAGCCGCTGGACCCCACGACTCTGCCCAACACCCAGCCCAGGTAAAGAGCAGAACACACCCCTGATGGACCCCAGAATCATCTGAGTGCACAGCACTCCCAGTACCCATTTACAGGCCGGCCGTGACATCCGTCAACTGAGGCAAACGCTTTACGGAAATCATCAAAGTCTGCAAAGCAACTCTGCCGAAACTCGCATTTGTGCTCGATAAGAACCCTCAGTGCCAGGATGTGGTCGATGGTCGACTTCTTAGGCGTAATACCAGACTGCTCCAGTCGCTGGCAGTTGAGCACGTGATCACGGATCTTATTGAGGACGACCCTGGCACGGAGGGCGGTGGTGTCCCCCTGTAGTGGCCTTAATCCAGGCGATCACCCTTCCCTTTGGAACGACGATGCTGTGATCACAAAGACGATGGGGGCTCTGATCAGGGGTCTCGAGAGACTGAGTGAGGAGTCGGAGTGTCTGGGCTTGCAAGGGTCCTGATAAAAACCAAAGTCCAGGCCTTTAATGACCCCATCAGCAGAGAGAGTGTTGACCTCGTCGAGAGCAGTGACATTCATGTGACTTTTCCTGTGAAGTCAGTAGATGGATTGGGAGAACATGAGGGGTCATGAGGTCGCTGGAAAGAGGTGTGTGGCGCTCCCGATATCGCTGCAAAAGGACGAAAGTCCAAGTCTTTAGAATCCTGGTGCTTCCTGTCTTCCTATGTGGTTGTGAGACTTGGACGCCATCTGGTGAGCTGAGATGAAGGCTGGACTCCTGTGTCTCCTCGGAGAATCCTTGGGGGCCACTGGTTTGACTTTGTGTTGCTCGTGGAGCCCCGAACGAGGCACATGACGTGCATTGTGAGGGAGCGTCGGCCATATGGCACAATTCCCCGATGGTGGTCCTGCTCGCAGCGTCCTCATTGTTGGCGACCTAAGCGGCTGGACCGGGCCAAGGGGACGCCCACATAACAACTGGCTGCGTCAGATAGAGGGTGGGACTGGGCCGCGTGTCTGCCTGGGGAGTTGCCAACAGGGATTCTGGGCTGCTTTTGTCATGTGGTACCAGTGTGTGCTCCCCTAGCTGGTAAGAGTAACGTGAATCGCCTGCCAGTTTCGGAGGACTTCTTAGGTCGGCTACGTTCAGATACATTTCACTGCATCGCTGTCTTTGATGCACTTACTCGGACTTTTGGTTCCTCCTAACATGATTGGGAATAAAGTTCCTCATTCAGCGGAAAGAGTTAGTTTGTCAGTTATTAGCCTGCGCTGGCAGAAGATTATGAGTTCAGTTCAAATGGGGGTCAAAAATTAATAAATAAAATGTGTTGTTTTTTTTGTTCATTTTTCCAGGCCCTCCCTTCAGCTCCCACGTCTAACCATACAGGTAAACATCAAGTCTTCAATTCTTCCCTTCAGGACCACATATATCAGAACTGCTTTAGCAATACCGCAGAATGGAATAGCTCTTTAACTCCTTCTCTAAAGTTTGAAAATATTTGGGAGTCCACAGTAATGAAGGACTGGAACCCAGCCATATTTCTCCAGGAGCCACTATCAGGTGAGATGTAACTTCATTCACACGGGTTTAATTGTAACATGTCCGCTCGTTCGTTTTTATGCACTTGTTCCCTTACGTGAGAGTTTTACTGGGTTACACTTAGCGTGATGAAGGGGCCTTAGCTGCCTCGAAAGCCTGCATTTGTGATCTATTTAGTTAGCCAATAAAAGGTGTCATTTCACCCGACTCTCTCCTGGGTTATATCAGTCAGACTACATACTGCATACCTCAGCTGTGGGCTCTAGAGGGTGCTAGCGAGCCAAACTCAATTGTGGCCGGTGCTGCAAAAATCAAAAAAAAGAGAAGCGTCTTCCTTTGTGTTTCACTGGGTCAGTAGGTTTGTATGTTATCAGTCAGACCCCACATACGCTCTACATGCTAGCTCACTGCTGCTGGGAGTGCGTTATCCACACTGCAGCTCACGTCATGCCTCTGTATGAATGGGTTTTAATTTGAAGTGCTGTAAATGTGCTTGTTGGGAAAGGCACTATATAATCTTCTTAGGTTCTTTTGTAACTGATGGACGAGAAGCGCCCCTAAACAGCACCTTAGCTTATGAACCTTGTGTCACATGCACACCCTGCAGTCCTCACGCCGTGACGCTCAGCAGTGACAGGCCGTACCCTTCTGGGGCTTCAGCCTCCCACGTGTCGTCGTCTTAAGGCTTTCTACCTCATGGAAGGGCCTCTCCCTGTTTCACTGCTGGTTCTGGATGAAGACCCCGAACCCTTCAATGACTGGTAATGTTGTTCACCATGGGGTCATTTCAGAGATGAGATAATCAACAGACTTTACTTACATTATTTTTATTTCCAAAGAAACCAGACCTGTCAAATACTAGAAGTCAAAATAGCTAAAAACAGACAACCTGAAATGACGTGAGTGTCTGCACAGCATGCTTTGTGTTCAGGTCCTTGGCCTTTAGCAGTTACAGAAGGCTGTTAAAATCCTGTAAAGTGTGCGCTGTGGTCGTGCACGGTTATCTCTTAAGCCAGTTAGGTTGTTCCTGTGATGTGCTGCTCGTCGTTTGTGTGTTGCTTTCTTATACTTCGGGGTGCGTGTCGTTAGTGACAAGCTCATCAAACGCTGCAACATGAAATGCTCTTGAGCTCTTCTTTTATCCATCCATTATCCAACCCGCTAAATCCCAACTACAGGGTCACGGGGGTCTGCTGGAGCCAATCCCAGTCAACACAGGGCGCAAGGCAGGAAACAAACCCCGGGCAGGGTGCCAGCCCACCACAGGGCACACACCAGGGACAATTTAGAATCGCCAGTGCACCTAACCTGCATGTCTTTGGACTGTGGGAGGAAACCAGAGTACATGCATTAATGACTGGTGAACACAGCATGTCATGTAAGATTTACAGAAACAACGAAATGGTCGAGTAACTAGTAACCTGTCGATGGCCGTGTCGTTGGTCTGATGGCTACTAACACAGTGATACGCTAACTGAAAAGGTCTCTGTCACTTATCCTGTATCTTCTTACAAACCTGTCCCACTAGCTTGAACACTCTGTTAGTGATGGCAGGGGATGGCTGAGGACACTTTTATATTTGCATATATCCCATCAGCCCTCATGCTGTTGTTTAATGTGCAGTATGCACAGTCACTAAACATTCTACCTGTTGTTTAAATCTATAATAATAAAAGGCAAAGCCCTCACTCACTCACTGACTGACTGACTGACTGACTGACTCATCACTAATTCTCCAACTTCCCATGTAGGTAGAAAGCTGAAATTTGGCAGGCTCATTCCTTACAGCTTACTTACAAAAGTTAAGCAGGTTTCATTTCGAAATTCTACACGTAACGGTCATAACGGTCGATAACGGTCGACAACGTCCGCCATGTTGAACTTTCTCATTTATGGCCCCATCTTCACGAAATTTGGTAGGCGGCTTCCCTGCACTAACCGAAACCGATGTATGTACTTATTTCGATGGTATGACGCCACTGTCGGCCGCCATATTGAACTTTCCAACGTCACCAATTTTCAAACTTCCCGTGTAGGTAGAAGGCTGACCCCATCTTCACGAAATTTGGTAGGTGACTTCCCTGCGC
>JANRMT010062823.1:25679099-25691659 GCA_026402145.1 Polypterus bichir lapradei | reverse complement strand
CACTAATTCTCCAACTTCCCGTGTAGGTAGAAGGCTGAAATTTGGTAGGCCCATTCCTTACAGCTTACTTACAAAAGTTAAGCAGGTTTAATTTCGAAATTCAACGCGTAACGGTCATAACGATCAACAACGTCCGCCATATTGAACTTTCTTATTCATGGCCCCATCTTCACGAAATTTGGTAGGTGGCTTCCCTGAGCTAACCAAAACCAATGTACGTACTTATTTCGGTGGTATGACGCCACTGTCAGCCACCATATTGAATTTTCCAACATCACTAATTCTCCAACTTCCCGTATAGGTAGAAGGCTGAAATTTGGCTCATTCCTTACAGCTTACTTACAAAAGTTAAGCAGGTTTCATTTCGGAATTCTACGCGTAACGGTCATAACATTCAACAACGTCCGCCATGTTGAACTTTCTTATTTATGGCCCCATCTTCTCGAAATTTGGTAGGCGGCTTCCCTGCACTAACCGAAACCAATGTACGTACTTATTTCAGTGGTATGATGCCACTGTCGGCCGCCATATTGAACTTTTCAACAGTCTTTGTTACTTATGGGCCCATCTTCAAGAAATTTGGTACACGGGTTCCCAACGCTAACTGAATCCTACTTACGTACATATATACGTCCATAGCCTGCAGCTTGGTCACCATGTGAGGCGGCGTTGGGTCCCCCATCCCAACGCCTCCCACGTTGTTGGCTGCCTGCCTATATAAGGCCGTCCATCGCTCCAGTCTCTACATTCCCTTCCTTGCTTCGCCACGGGATTCACGTCTCCCTGCTGATAACTACAGCCTTTTTGTTTAATCCACGGCTTCTCCGCTGTTTTATTGTTTGTTTATTACAATTATAGTTATTGTATAGGTATTTTACACTTACTTTACGTTACTCAGGTACCCATTTCCTTCATCATTCCAACCCCCATTACCATGTCTATCGAGGTGATCACCATCGATCAAAGAACTGTCACTTACCGAGTGGTTTCCTTGCCCGGAGATGGCACCTACCTTTTCCATTCTCTGTGTTACATATTGCACGGCCATATCAGGCTCACTCTTGATATCCGGAGGAACATTGTGTCTTATGTATTGAATGACTGGGACAGGTTCAAGGTGTGGACTGATGACGATACAGGAGATAATTATACTACACAGGAGCACTAGAAGAGTGAAATGCTTAAGCCCTTCACCTATGGTTCTGCATGTGAGTTGATGGCTGCCGCTGAATTGTTCGGTTGGTGCTTTCAAGTGTACCGAAATGGTCAAATATATTACACCTTTCGACAACCGCCAATGCCTCTTAAACATCTTAGATTCACAGGTGACGATTTCAGTAGTGGACACTTTGATGTTTATGAGTGTTTAAACTCTCAAAAGCTGGATGTGACGTTATCGATGAAACCGGTTGTAAGCTTACAACGCTTGACAGATGCCGAATGTCACTTCAACACAAGTCCTGCAAATACTGTCGTAATTGAAACAAACCATGAAACTCAAACTGATTATGACAGCAGCAATCCAAGCTGTGAGATTTGAGACAAGATTACTGTTCACATGGCCAACTGTAAGTTGCATGCTCAAGAGTAAGCTCAGCGCACAGCTTGGTCATGTTACAACCGGATGGCCGAACTCACAATGTGGTATACAAAGAGATCCTTAACAAATAATTATTGCCATATTTTCCCTCAGTTTAAAAAGGTTAAATTTTCTTCTTAATAAAAATTTTAATGCAGTACTTCGCCGCTGCGAAGCGCGGGTATTTTGCTAGTATATAATAAAAAGAGCACTAATTCTTCCTAAATGAGCTTTACATACTTGAAACATTTCAAACTCTCTAAATAATCCAATTCATTTTTTTTTTTTTGTAATTTTCATCATTCAATACAAATAGATCAGTTTTTACAAAAAATAGGATTGAAAACAAATCAACCCCCACCCCTGAGAGAGAGAGAGCATGGCCGATGGAGTAAAACTTAAAGCGAGTAAAAATAAATGGGGCAATAGAGATGAATGGAGAAGAAAAAGAAATGCGGAGAGAATTGCTTCCTCGGTGCTTTAAGAGCTTATTCTAAAATATTATTGATTAGATCCTGCCAGGTTTTGAAAATGTTCTGTACAGATCCTCTAAGTGAGAATTTGATTTGTTCCAATTTCAAATAGTATAACACATCGGTTTCC
Organism: Polypterus bichir lapradei; assembly: GCA_026402145.1. Lineage (NCBI taxonomy): Eukaryota > Metazoa > Chordata > Cladistia > Polypteriformes > Polypteridae > Polypterus > Polypterus bichir. The sequence continues at coordinate 25,689,477 of JANRMT010062823.1, read as the reverse complement.
CACTGACTTCAAAGAGGAGAGTTAGGATTCTTCCAGTTTAGCAAAATAAGTCTGCGTGCCAAAAGTGTAGTGAAGGCCATCACAGTTTGTTTGCCCTTCTCACTTCTCACCCATCTGGAGGAACACCAAACACAGCTGTTAGTGGGTTAGGAGGGATTGGGACCCCAAGGCTGTCTGAAAGGCACATAAAAATTCATTTATTAACACATCACACAAATGAAATATTATGGGTTGTGTTTCCAAATAATGTGTTTAAACTCCTGCACAGAGCCAAGGCGTTACACACGGGCATGCGCTGAAGTGAACGTTGACACGGAAGAAATCACCGTGCAGCTCGCAGCAGGCCGCCACTAGGAATCACACCACAGTACCTGACAATGGAAGGAGCGTAAAGAAGAGGAAAATCTCAACTGCCTTTGGGGAATTCTGTAGAGTTAATGGGTTCCCCAGTGAGGTCGCTTCATGTGTGCTAGGGGTTTGATTTGTCTTACACTGTGGAATTAGACTTGATTCAGATTAGGTTCAACTTTATTTACCCCCAGGGGAAACTGATGGCTTTTTGAAAGCTCTTTAACACTAGAATTACCAGAGCCTGCGAAAAAACTCGTATATCCTTAAATTGCTTCGCACCTCTCCGTCAGCATCTTTTGTCGTTTAAATGTGTTGATAAGCAGCAAGCAGCCTGCTATCACATCCCACACCCCGCACAGTTTTCTCATCTCAAGTCTGTTTACCTGCCTGTCAGTTGCTTGGAGTTGTAGAGAGTGAGAAGTCAAGCAAAATGACACCTTTTAGAAATACTATATCGTTATTTGGAACACTTGCATTTCATGTGTGTTCCGTGTCTACAACGATCTGTGAACAGTAAACACATCGTTAAAACAGAAACGTTTTTCATGTTTTAGTAAGAATTGACAAAATGTAGACATGAAGTGTATAATGTGTGACGTCTGAAGTCCAAATATCAAAGAAACACTTTCACGATAGGTACAAATACAACAGAACAAGTGCACTTATATTCAAGAATATAACTGAAGAAAAAAAAAAAGCAGGTTACGGTAGGCGGTTGATACGACAGCTTGTGTGGTGCAATGCTAAGAACTGCTGCCTTCCAATCAAGAGGTCACTGTTTCGATATCAGCTGCTTCCCAAATTTACCATTTTGAGTAGTGAGCTGCACTTATTGTTTATATCATACAATAAAAACATATCTGTAAACTTATAGTAGTTGTCGATTTTTTTTTTTTTTTTGTTTCGGTTTTATTCTCTCACTCACGTTCAAGCTTCCACAGATTGTGACGCCTTTTTCAGATAAAGACGTGGTAGGTACCAACTTGTTTTGTTACACCCCCTCTGTATTTGAAAACTGTGTCAGGTCTTGTGTGCGAACAAGACTGGGTAAACTCTGGACGTGAGTGTAAGTGTTGTGCGTGACTGAGAATGACTGTGGACGTGAATTGTTTTTATTTAATTTTATTCTTGAGTGCTCCTGCTCACGCTGAATTAGTCTATGTGAAAACGGCAGTGTGTCAAATGCGAGGGTTATGGTGATCGTGAACGCGACTGAGAGAATAAAACTGAATTAAAAAAACACAAAGCTAACCTTAACAAGTATCATAAATTACACCGGCTGTTACAGGCTGAAATGAAATGTGTGTTTTTATTCTAAATTAGTAAGAATACGAGCAGCTCACTTCTCAAAACGGACTCGTCCGGGATCGAACCTGTGAAGTTTAGATTACCAGTCAACAGTTGATACGCTTGCGCCACTGAAGCCGTCGTAGTAAATGTGTGTCAATGTCGCACCCTAACGTGGGTTGTTTTTCTTCAGTTAAATTCTTGAATAAAAGCGCACTTGTTCTATTTCTGTTATTTGTACCTTTCTTTGATATTTGGACTGCAGACATCACACATTATACACTTCATGTCTACATTTTGTCAATTATTACAAACGTTTCTTTTTTAACGATGTGTTTACATAGATTGTTGTAGACACGGAACACAGATGAAATGCAAGTGTTCCAAATAACGATATAGTATTTCTAAAAGGAGTCGTTTTGCTTGACTTCTCACTCTCTACAACTCCAAGCAACTGACAGGCAGATAAACAGACTTGAGCTGAGAAAACTGTGTGGGGTGGGGGATGTGATAGAAGGCTGCTTGCTGCTTATCAACACATTTAAAGGACAAAAGACGCTGACGGAGAGGTGCGAAGCAATTTAAGGTGGGACGGATCTACGAGTTTTTTCATAGGCTCTGGTAATTCTAGTGTTAAATAGATAATCACACAAATAGATGGTTTGAAAGGCAGTATATAAAATAGATAGATACACAGACGAACACGATCATCTAAACACACAATGGAATGACTGAAAAGGAAGAAAAATTTTAAATTGAAGTTCCTTCCCCTCATTACGTGATGTATTTTTTTTATAGACTAACATGCTTTCTTTCCTTGTCTTCTGAATATTTAGGTGATATGCTGAGCCCTGCTCTTCCAGAAGCACTACCACCCTCGTCCAACACTGAAACCCCCTCTTCAGATAACAAGGAAAAAAAGAGCTTAGCAAAGAAGAAGTGTCTGTATAACTTTCAAGACGTCTTCATGGAGCCAAACAAAGTCGTCATGGCAACCTCTTCGGCCATCTCCTCGGTTTCCTGCACCGCCACTACAGTCCAGTCAAGTAATAACCAGATAAAAGTTTCATCCAAAAGGCCCACGTCTCTAGGTAAGGCGTGCAGAGCGTAATGACGTCTCTTGCTAAAGTTACTCAAGTTGGCACAAGTGCTGATTTACAGATGTGTCGATGTCTTTGTCATTTTGAAACCTTTACTGACTTATTACTTTTGTGGTGGTGGTACTGTGCCCGCTGTGCCCCGGAGCCTTGTTTGCTTTGAAGCAAGTGCAGTATGTAGAACGGGTCACGTCGCAGTAAAGTGTAGAGCCAGGGTGCAGGAGATGGCACATCTCATAGCACTGTGGGGTATTAGCGATCAGTTTTACTTCATTCATACTTCATGGATTAAAGGGCAGAAGTCCACGCGGCCGTCATCATCAAGTCCTTCCATGAGAACCCTGAATACCATGAGGACTGATTGAGGTCATTTATGTCAGGTAGAATGCCTAGAGGGGGCTGGGCGGGTGGTCTTGTGGCCTCGGACCCCCTACAGATTTTATTTTTTTCTCTCCAGCCGTCTGGAGTTTTTTTTTGTTTTTTCTGCCCTCCCGGGCCATCGGACCACCTCACTCTTATTCGGTGTTAATTAGTGTTGTCTTATTTTAATTCTTACTTTGTCTTTTTTCTCTTTCTTCATCATGTAAAGCACGTTGAGCTGTCATTACTTGTATGAAAATATGCTATAGAAATAAATGTTGTTGTTCACAAAAAATCCCCATCGCTGAAAATGAGGCCTTTTTTTGAGCTGGAAAGCCGCCAGTGTTGCTCAGGCCTTCTTCACATTTCTTAGCTCACCTGTGCTTTTTCTAAAACTGGAGCACATCAGGCAAAGCGATTCTTTTGTGTGGCTCTCATTCACAATCGTGACATGCTGCTTATTTTTGGTACCAGAATGCGCCCTCATTCACAGCACTGAGTCCTCTTCAGAGGAAATCACATTACAAAAGAAAACCTTCCCCTTCCCAGACGAGCAGAACGGGCACCTTCAAAAGGCCGTAGCGGCGTATCTTTCGAGCCAGGCAATCATGCTTTATGTTTACTCCATTGTGTTTTAGATAAAGTCATCTGCTAAGCAAATAAAATGTAATTCTTTAGGTTTGTGATCACCAAGATTATCATTTTAATTGGCAAAGTGGGCATCGTACTACCATAACTCCCGTCTCACAGCTCAACAAAATGTCTAGGAAATTCATCAGATTTTAAATGTTTTTCAGTAGAGAACTTTATTTTCACACCAAATAGCAGCTGCATGCAGGGTAATTGTAGGAAGACCCATCTAGACAGCAGGTAAACACATTCCTTCCTACATCACGTTCACATTTTTTCTTCTTTCTTTCTTTCACAAATTCAGTTTTGTACAAATCGCCACTTAATCGTTTTTGTGATACGGTTTGCTAGGCACTTGTGTCATATGGATGCTGAATTCTGACTTTGTGTTGTGTCCATGCAAGCATTTTGCGGCTCTGCCCAGGACTTGTTGGTATTCCAGAATGTTCTGTGCAGAACAGATAGATTTGGGGGTCTAGATGGCCATTACAGGATGTTGACATCACTTTGGCATTGCTGTGGATTGAGAATGTGTACTGATGGACAGTGTCCTGTTGGTGAAGATGATAAGTGACAGAAGCTCATCGATGTCTCCTGTGCTCACAAAGCTCATTACGGACTGCAGGGGCGACATGTTAATGCTGTCCCCATGACGCTCGGGGTTCTGGGAGCGAGTCCGTTAAAGCTCTCTGTTATAGCTCAGTGGTTCATTTCCATGCCATGTGTTTGAATCAAGCGTTCCACCATTCTAAGGGAGAAGAGGAACCTGTGGCTGAATATGTCAGAATTTAAATCTGTTGTGGGCCAGCATCTGCTTGGAGAAAGTCACTGCTGGCAGGTGGTCTGCGTCATTTGTGTGCGGCTGTGCCGTCATGACGCAGAATGCAGTTTTATGCTCTGATGCTTTCCCGTGGACCTCTCGGCCGTTCAGTGTAACGTTGATGATTAGATAGATAGCTAGATATGAAAGGCGCTATATAATAGATAGATAGATAGATAGATAGATAGATAGATAGATAGATAGATACTTTATTAATTCCAAGGGGAAATTCACACACTCCAGCAGTATCATACTGATAAAGAAGAATATTAAATTAAAGAGTGATAACAATGCAGGTATAACAGACAATAACTTTGTATAATGTTAACGTTTACCCCCCAGAGTCGCATAGTGTGGGGTCTCCTCATTCTGTCGCTGAAGCTGCTCCTCTGTCTGGAGATGATCCTGTTCAGTGGATGCAGTGCATTAGCGTGAGCATTAGGATTAGCAGTCTGTTTATGGGGAATCTGTTTATTAAAAAGTCTGTTAACGTCTCAAAAGGCCGTCTTCTTTGTCTTGATGTTTGATATGAGCTGGTGTGCCTTTTCAGCTTGTCTCTCTGTTCTAAAAAAAGGGAGACGAGACGTGATCTTCTCTGAAGACCTCCCACAAGAGACACTTTAATGTCACGTGAGACAACATTTAAAACAAGTTCACGGACATCTAACCTAGCAGTTGTTGGAATGCTTGTGGCAGACGGGCATGATGTGCTCCCAGCTCTTAAAACAACGACAAGAGACGAGCAGAACAGGCAGCAAGCCAGCAGATGATCCAACCACTTCTTCTTAGCATTCATTCAGTCCCCCCTTCACTATGCGAGCAGCGTTATACGTCCTGCGAGAAAGAGATTTGACCACGTCCGGGGCCGGAAATAAAGGACAAGTATTGTTTTTACAAAAGTTTTAAAGCAAAAATGAAAATAATGCATATGGAACAATTCCCATGAAAATAACAATCTCTTAAAATTGTATATCCGGTAAACCAAACCCGAGGGGGGGTGGGCGAGGAAAAAAAAAATCACCAAAGTCATGTGAGCAATCTTAGAATAAATGTCAGAACCGCACATCTCGATCACCTCGGCAGACTGTAAGCTTGAGCTACCTAGCGGCGCAGTTGATAGCTGCACACCACTCCCGTGCTACTGACCAAGTCTGGGAAGTTTGGGGTCTTTCCTGGTATCTTGTGCTTATTTCTCAGCTTCGTGGGTCGAAGTTCTCATCTCTTGGTCATTTGTTGAGTACAATGCAGGGACGCCAGTGTTAATCTGGCACTCATCTTCTTCCTCCACATTGGTCCTTTCTAACGTGCGCATTTCTTTGTAAGAGGATTGCAGGTTTTCATTTTCAGTATTTACTGATGCTAGCAGATTTACTGCGCTGTAAACTTCACGAGAGTTTAGTTCTTAGGTAGTTATTTATTTATTTGTCCATTTCTAACCCACTTCTGGGTTATTTACTGTTGACTTGCTTTATTTGTCTTCATTTTAGGTGACTCGCTTGACATTCTGAGCCCTTCATTCCTTTCTTTTGTTAACTAATTAAAACTTCGCCAATAATAACAATAGACAGCAAACTGTGTTCCGTTTCTGTTAATGAAATATTTAGAAAGATACCTATAATAAGAGACATTCGTTTACAATTGCTTTTATATTTTCTCAGAAAAGTAAAATATTTGTTGGCAGCAATTAGGGAAGAAAAGGAACAGCAGCAAGATTCATGAAGAGACACTTGAAGAGACTTGCGAGTTTCCAGTTTAAATGGTGGCAGGCACAGCCGTCTGTCAAAGATGAGCTGCGCCATCGTCTGCTGGGAGAAGTTAGAGGGGCATTAAGGAGGGGATCGTGTAAAATGACGAGTTAAGCATTCAGATAGCATGCTTTGGAAGTCGCTTTGGATAAAGGCATCTGCTAAGTGAATTCATGTAGGTGGCAGTTTGTCGAGGCCTTTCGTGTGTTCTTTTCCTAGAGGTCCCTAACAAACTGATCTTCTTTCTCAACCAAAATGATTTCCTCCTGGCACGCCTTCCATGTCGATCAGAGCGTCGCTCGCTGCCTCCTTCTAATGGTAGACTCGCGCTCTTCTCACACACTTTTATATGAGCAGAGGTGCAGGGCATCTTGTGTTCTCCTCATGGGCTGAACTTGACAGGGCAGCCTGGCCTGGAGTGGCCGGCCATCATTGGAGATCGTCTGCACTTCTGGAGGGTGTAGTGCTCGATTTCCAGGCGTTTGTCCGAGACTCCTTGGCTTCTAGAGCCTTCTGTCTGAAGGCCTCAAGGGAGCTCGTGTGATCTCAGCGTGGCGGGTAACACAGCAACGCAAACTAAAAATCTCAGTTAGTTTAAATAAGAGGGCAGCTTCATTCAGACAATGATGTTGTAATCGTGTGCACCCGATCCTAAGTTGAGGTCGCGATAAATGGAGGGGCGCACTTACTTTTTCCACGTTTCTGTTTATTTAAGTTGTGCAGTGGTCGTAGAAGTGAAAATGTGGCCTGATTTTTGTTATATCACCTTTAAATATGGATACTGTTTAAATGAAGATCAAAGTGTGAAATGTCCACATATGTGGCAAAAGAATATTAAATAAAAACACATTTCAAGGGCTGGACCGTGTGCTGTATGAAGTGTCAGGCCATGTCGTCATTAGGCTGGATTATCAAGATTTGGTTATTTCTACGTCTGCCCACATAAAGAATCCACACGGTGGGTCCACACACGGCCACAAAAAAACACAAAGAAGGTGGCTGTGCACTGAAGCTTTTTATTGTTGCAGATCGTCCTCCCTTTGTTCTATTTTTGACATTCACTTCCTTTCATCTCTCGTTTCCGCCGTTGTTTCCTTCATTGTCACCACTCTACTCATCTGTTTCTTTTTTGTGTGTTTTTCACTCTTTTGTTTTCTTCCTGACAGCCAGACATTGTATTTTTTTTGTCTGTCGCTACGTGTGTGTGTGTATATACACTGTGTGTACAATTATTAGGCAAGTGAGTATTTTGACCATATCATCATTTTCATGCATATATTCTGTATAAACTTGAATGCTTATTGGATTTAAGCACATCCGGTGACGTGTGTTTGTGTAATGAAGGAGGGTGAGGCCTAAGCGGACCAACACGCGTTATCAAGGTGTGCAGAATTATTAGGCAGCTTCTTTTCCTCAGGGCAAAATGGGCCAAGAAAGAGATTTAACTGACTCTGAAAAGTCAAAAATTGTAAAAAGTCTTTCAGAGGGATGCAGCACTCTCCAAAATGCTCAGATATTGGAGCGTGATCATAGAACTCACAGAATCATCGAGCGTTTTGTTGCAAATAGTCAACAGGGTCGCAAGAAATGTGTTGAGAAAAAAAGACGCCAATGAACTGTCACAGATTTGAGAAGAATCAAACGTGAAGCAATCGGGAACCCGTTATCTATCCTCCAGTGCCATCATATTGCAGAACTGCAACCTACCTGGAGTGCCCAGAAGTACCAGGTGTTCAGTGCTCAGAGACACGGCCAAGGTAAGGAGGGCTGAAACCAGACCACCACTGATCAAGACACATAAACTGAAACGTCAAGACTGGAGTATCTGAAGACAGATTGTTCAAAGGTGTTATGGACTGATGAGATGAGAGCGACTCTTGATGGACCATACGGATGGGCCTTTGGCTGGATCAGTAACGGGCACAGAGCTCCACTTCGACTCAGACACCAGTAAGAAGAAGGTGAGGTACTGGTATGGTCTGGTATTATTAAAGATGAGCTAGTTGATGGCCTCAAATTCAACTCCCAAACCTACTGCCAGTTTTTAGAAGACACTTTCCTCAAGCAGTGGTAGGTACAGGAAAAAGTCAGCATCTTTCAAGAGGACCCTGATTTTTATGCAGGCCAATGCTCCATCACATGCATCAAAGTACTCCACTGCGTGACTAGCCAGTAAAGGCCTTAAAGATGACAGAATAATGACATGGGCCCCCCTTCCTCACCTGACCTAAACCTTATTGAGAACTTGTGGGCCCTTCTGAAACAGGAGATTTACAGGGAAGGACAACAGTACACCTCTCTGAAGAGCGTCTGGGAGGCTGTGGTCAATGCTGCTGCTCGGCAACAGACGATGAAACTGACAGACTCCATGAATGGAAGGCTTAGTGCTGTTACTGAAAAGAAGGGGCGCTATATTGGGCACCGATGTCAGAAATGTTGATTTGGAAATGTTGTGGTGTTTGTTTATTATTCTCACTTTAACAGATGAAAATAAACAAGCGAGATCGGGAAAATGTAGGTTTTTGATTTGCTGCCTAATTAAAAATTGTGCACACACGTGTATTCCCCTGATGATGTTCACACTCACATTTCCTTTGCAGAACATTGAGGTTTCAGGTTTATTAACATTTTGGATTGACTGATGGCTCTGTATTTGTTTCATATTAAAATGAATCCCAAAAATACAACTTGCCTAATAATTGTGCACACAGTGTGTGTATATATATATATATATATATATACATACAGTGGAACCTCTAGATACGAACACCTCTGTGGAAAAAGTGAATGTCCCACTAAAGGAAGACAGTGTAAAAAAAAAACCCGTGCATGCAGTGTGTCAGGTCTCAGATAAAGAAGAAGACGAGCTGTTTATTGATGCAGTAAGAAACGAATCGATGAATGAAACCTGTCATCTTTACAACGATTGACAAACACGGAATGTAACTTGAACATAACACATCGTACAAATACGAACCTGATTGAAAGAAATAATGATAATCAAATCCTTGATGACAGCAACACTCAGTAACACTCACAAAACAATTACTGTATATTTTTTTTTTTTTTTTTTTTTTTTTTAAATTAATTTTATTACAATCCATACAAAGCAATCAAGTTTTTACAAAGAGAAAAATTAAGAACAGATCGATCCCCACCCCTGAGAGAGAGAGCAAGCCAAACGGCGTTAAATTTAAGACTTGGAGACATACCTAAATTAATAAATTCTCTGTGCCTTTTGAACTTATTTTAAAATATTACTGATTAGATCCTGCCATGTTTTGAAAAAAGTCTGTACGGATCCTCTAACTGAATATTTGATTTTTTCCAACTTCAAATAATATAACACATCGGTTTCCCACTGACTTAAAAGAGGAGAGTTTGGGTTCTTCCAGTTTATGAGAATAAGTCTACGTGCCAAAAGTGTAGTGAATGCAATCACAATTTGTTTGTCTTCCTCCGCTTTAAACCCATCTGGAAGAACCCCAAACACAGCTGTTAATGGGTTTGGAGGGATTGTAAGTCCAAGGCTATCTGAAAGGTAATTAAAAATGTTTGTCCAGAATAATGTTAATTTGGTGCAGGACCAGAACATGTGACCTAGTGAGGCTGGGACTTGGTTACAACGTTCGCAGGTTGGATCATGCCCTGGGAACATTTTGGAGAGTTTTAGTCGAGACAGATGTGCTCGATATATAATTTTGAGTTGTATAATTGTATGCTTTGCGCATATGGAGCTCGAGTGAATTCTCTGCATTGCTACTTTCCACTCCTTTTCTGATATATTAATTGAAAGATCTTTTTCCCAGTGTCCTCTTGGATCTTTAAAAGGGAGGGATTGTAAAATGATTTTATATATTGTAGAGATGGAGTCTAAATCCTTGAGATTGAGCAATATTTTTTCCAGCATGGATGAGGGTGCAAGATGAGGAAAATCTGGAAGGTTTTGTTTAACAAAGTTTCTGATTTGAAGATAGTGAAAGAAATGTGTAGCTGGAATGTTAAATTTGGAATGTAATTGTTCATAGGATGCAAAGACGTTGTCTATATAAAGATCTCTAAGCAAGTTAATTCCAAATTTTTTCCAG
>JANRMT010062823.1:25635266-25669099 GCA_026402145.1 Polypterus bichir lapradei | reverse complement strand
TTCCCCTTTGATTGTAATGCAAAGTGTGATTAAATGCATTATTTTTTAACGCGTTATGGAGCACATGCATCGAAGCTTCTCAGCTGTGCTTGTGCTAAGAAAATTAAACATTTTAAAAATAACGTAACACGATTGTCAATGTAACCTTTTGTAAGTAGTGCCTGGAGGATTCAGTGTGGAGAAAGTCTAGAGACAGAGTGTGTATTAACTTGTGGATTTCTCTGTATTTGGTGGCAGTGTGACGAAGTTGCTTCGGAAGACGGCGTTAGCCGCGGAGCTCAGCTCAGAGCGAAATGAGGTAAATGGGAGGGGAGATGATGACGTGACTCCCCCACCCGCCTTAACTGTCAATCCCCCACAAACACAGTCTCTCGGAATTTGCATAAGCACACCCCTTCACCTGCAATTTTAACTTAGTTACAAAGTGATCAAAACTCTCGTTTATATCCTGCGTCCTCTCATTAAACTTGTATCCCGCATTACCCGTGGGCACGAAAAGCACCAGCGGCAGCCTGTCTATTAAGTTAATTTAAAGTTTAGGTTTATACCTCGCTTTGTTTCCGAAGTAGCTGTACTGATGAATATGGTAGTATGTCACTCGCTCGCTTCTTATTGTTTCGCTGCCTTCTCAATTATATAATGCATGTTTTGTTCAGCGTATTTTGGAGCTCTTCCTGGTTTTCTACATAGTGCGTTGACAGTCAGTTCACGTGATTACGTGGGCGGCGTAATGATGTCACATGAAACTCCGCCCCCACGGCTTTCGAGCTCAACTCCATTACAGTATATGCAGAAAAATAGCTTCCAGTTATGACCATTACGCGTAGAATTTCGAAATGAAACCTGCCCAACTTTTGTAAGTAAGCTGTAAGGAATAAGCCTGCCAAATTTCAGCCTTCTACCTACACGGGAAGTTGGAGAATTAGTGATGAGTCAGTCAGTCAGTCAGTCAGTCAGTGAGTGAGGGCTTTGCCGTTTATTAGTATAGATATATATATATAAGAGAGAGAGAGATGACAACAACACTCATATCAATGACAAAACAATTACATTAACAATCATGTTACATTATTTTTAAAATATTTCCTTTTCTTTTTCATAACTTCTTTAACACACTACTTCTCCGCTGCGAAGCGCGGGTATTCTGCTAGTAATAGAATAAAAGAAGACATACAAATAACATAAATAGAAATAAAATATATGAGCATAAATAATAAATAGAAGTCATGTCACATAATCACAAAGAGGATTACTGAAGGTCACAGAATGCAAGTGAATAGAAGTGAGTCTTTAATCTCGTTTTGAATTGTCGACGACTCCGTTATGTGACGAAGTGAAGAGTCCCACAGGCGAGCAGCAGTAGCAGCAGCACAAGCCCCCTTAGTGCCCCCCTTAGTTTGTCACTTGGTACGAGGGACAACAAGAGACAACTGACCAGAAGATCTAAGCACTCTGGTGTAAAGCACACAATTCGGATACGTAGGCAGGAGCGAGCCCACGTAAAGATTTTCAAACCGTCACTGTTTTGTGTCCTGTTGAAAGTCCTCCTCCTGTTTTTTAGCATTCAGTTTCTCTTCCGATTGGTTTATTTTTGTACCCGTGTAAAGTGCAATTACAGCTTTACAAATTGCTAATTACAGTTTAAACATGCGGTAAAGCAAAGCAGTTCCAAAGTGATTAACGTGGGCGCGACCCGACAGCGTGTGTCCATTGACGCTATCATCAAGCAAAAGAGAGCAGAACAAAAACTCGGTCCGCAGCATCGGTGGAGAATTTACAGCTGCAGGGGGGTCCCGATTGGCTGGAGCAGACCTGGCAAGTCCTGAAGACGGTAACTTTGGTAAAAGCTTAGCTGGCACCAACCTGCACGTCTGCTGACGAGTGGAGCACCGTAACCGTTCAAGTGGATGCTCCTTCACACCATCGCTTGCTACTTGCAGTCATCACGTGATAAACGAGTGGGCAGATGGTACTGTAGCTTACGATTTAAAACTATTGAAATCAGACACCTCGTGTTCGTGAACGGGTATTTGTTTTAAAGGGCAAGTGCCAATGACTGGTCGCTAACCTGCACCTTTTTTTCTTTCTTTTTCCAGGGGACGTATTCCACAGTATGGGCAAAGATGACCACCGACAGCCCCCTCCAGCTGCACCTCGGAATAGCCCCACAAGTTTAACACCCCTTTCGTCCTTATCGGCCACCACGTTGTCCCCTGTCAACACGGCTCATCTGCCTAATCTTGGAAGTCAGCCCTTTCCAAAGACTGCTGCCATCGCTCCTGCCTTTGTGGATCCTCACCCGGGAATTTGTCCCACAACCGTCACCCCCCCAGCCACCACGGAAAGTTCTGTCAGTGCCCCACCCAGCGTTTGCAGGTTGGTAGCCTCCAGATATTCATATTTACACAGTATGCCATTGTCTGTCGGTGTCAGCTATCGATTGGCTTCAAGTCACGTCTGTGCTCCTGGAAGGTACATCTGGATTGTCAGCAGGGTTTTTAAAGAAAGACCAAAAATGTCACATTAACAAGAACTCGGGCCCTCGTATAACAACTTTATGTGAATAAGTAATGAGTAGTAGTGGGCATGATACGTGTGGTAGACCCTCATATCGTAGTCCTTAAAAAACATCAAACCAGCACTAGTGATTACCCACAAGCCAAGTAAAGTAAATCTACTTCTGAACGTTAATAGTGTTTGGGATGGTGGAGTATTTGAACCGGTTTGCTTTTTATCTTCTGGAAGTCAAACCTGTGACCCGATGGAATCATCTAGAATGGTCAGTGCAGTGGGTGGGATTCTGTCTGAGAGAATGCAGAATACATGCTTATTATATTTGCTCTTGGGACCTTGTTATTTGTATTTAAATCCTTCATTACATTAAGATTTACACACCAGCCCGGCAGAACATAAGCCACCACAGACTGCACATGAGATTTATTATGAAAGTTGACAGAATGTTAGAATTCACATTAGAAGGATTCTCCTTCCTTAAACAGAGAGGGCGCTGCTGTCCCTTTTTGCAGGCTTCTTCTGTCTTTTGATTCACAGACCCTCATGTTTGCCCCCAAGATGTTTAGGATGTTCAGCGGTCTCTGCTGGGTGGTGTTTGATAAGTGTTTCTTGTGAGGGAATGCTGGGTCTTCTTAAATCGATTTATTAGTTCTTAAGCTTTTGTAATGTTAAATTGTAGGAATTAATCAGGAGAACCACCAGACTCAAAACGCTCATCCTTATCTGAACAATCTCCAGATGCATTTATCATAACCAAACAGCAAAACAGAAAACAGACAAATACCTCAAAGGTGGAAAAATGTCTGAAGAGCAAGTAGAAGTCCCAGCTTAACAAGCCCTTCTTTCCGTTGTGCGCTCGCTAGGCCAGTGAATGCTGGTAATGCAGGCTGGACACCAATAGAAAATACAGTGGAACCTCGGGTCACAAACGTCTCGGAACACGTACAGATCGGGTTACGACCAAAAAGTTTGCCAAACTTTTGCATCTGTTCACGACCACACACTCGGGTGACGTACAAGCCAGTCTCCCTTCCGGTTCGTACGTGTCGATGATCTCCACACATGTTCAGTCTCTCCCTGTGCATTGTTCTCGGTCAGACGTGCGTGCATACAAGGTTAGTTTTCTTGGTTGTTTATGGTTAGTTTTTGTAGAAGTTAAGGATTTTTCAAATTTTAATTTTTTTCCCTGTGCTTAAAACTCATAAAAAAAAAAAAAAAAAAAAAGTGTTTACAGCGAGCGGCTCATAAGGCTGTAGCGTGAACTCTTACAGTGTTAGCTTTCTCTGTTCTAGGTTTTCTCCATGTTATTCAATATTTTTACATTTAGTTTACTATTACACTGTGCATTCTGTGGTATAATTAACTATTTTTGTGCTTAAAAATCTTAAAAAAAAAAAATATACCGTATTTACACATGTACCACGCACACATTTTTTCCCGAAAATTAGCATTAGAAAATCAGGTGCGCGTCATACAGGAGGAAATGTAATTCTGTGATGTTGACTACTTCTGCTTGGGCTTGTTCGCGCTCTCTCTCTCTATCGCTTGTTCGCTCTCTCTCTCTCTCTCTCTCTCGCTTGCTCGCCCACTCGCGCTCTCTCTCTCTCGCTTGCTCGCCCACTCGCGCTCTCTCTCTCTCGCTCGCTTGCTTGCTCACTCGTGCTCCCTCTTGCTCGCTCTCTCGCTCGACAGCGCTCTCTCTCTCTCTAAACACTTCCTATGCAATCACAACGTGCGTCGTACACGCGGAAAAGATTTTTTCGCAATTTTCTTTGTAAAAATTAGGGTGCGCGTCTTACACGAGGGCGCGTGGTACACAAGTAAATACGGTATTTACCTACAGTTTGTACGGTCTGGAACAGATTAATTGTATTTATATACAATCCTATGGGGGCAATTAGTTTGGGTCACGACCAGAGTTTTGGAACGAATTACGGCTGTGACCCGAGGTTCCACTGTATCATATTGATGTATAAAGTTAAAATCACTCGTCGATAAGTTTTTAGAAGCTATGCTTTGTGCATGTGGTTGTAAAGCATGATGATGAATTATAAACCATACCAGTCTTAGAAATGCCAGGGCGTTGCCCGTAGCCGATAATCGCCTACTGGGGTCCCACAGAGGACTCGGCCAGTACTGGTGATGAATTAACCGACTGGTTATTTTGTCGATTTAATGCTGAAACTTTAAACAAAAGAAGTTTACTTAGCTGAGCAACAGCCATCTAGGCTCGGTGCTCGTTATGTCCAAGATACATTATGGCAAAAATGTAAGTTAGAAGGCCTTCAAAAAGCTTTATAAGAATATAAACACTGTGGGCACTTCTGGTTGTGTGTGTCCATACGGAGCATTCAGGAAAGATTTTGATGTCACTTTTTTTTTTTTTACTTATGTTTCAGAATTCCAAATAATTTAAATTAATTTGTTTCCCTTATCAAGCAACACCTAAGCACTCCAGAATGACAAAGTGAAAGCAGGAATTTAGGATTTGTGACAAGTAAAACACTGAAATATCCCCCTGACACAAATATTCAGTAACAACAGCCTGGAGTTTTCTTGGGTTTGATACAACAGTCGTCACACACGAGAATTTGAGGAGCGTCTGCCGTTGTTCTGTGCTGATCCTCTTAAGCTCTGATGGGTTGGATGGGGACCATTGGCAGGCACCTGTTTGTACGTCTCCCCAGTGAAGTTCAGCTGGTTCTGACTGGGCCACTCAAGGACATTCACAGACTTGTCCCTAAGCCACTTCTGTGTTGTGTTTGTCTTGTGGCTTGTTGGAAGATTAATATTCGTCCCTTTCTGCGGTCCAGAGAACTCTATAAAGCAGAGTTTCATTGAGGATGCCGCTGTGTAAGCTCGTCTGGTCTCCTACTCCCTGATGCTGCCACCACCCGGCTTCACTGTTGGAGTGGCGGGGAGTCTGATTTCCTGTAGACGTGACACTTAGAATTAAGGCGTTAGAGTTGAGTGCACAGTGGGAAGCCTGAAAATTGACAGTAGCCCTTATAAGAAGGGTTTAGGAGTCGTAGTGGACGGGACACCATCGACTTGCCAGGCAGTGTTTAGAAGCCATGAAAAAGGCTAACAGACGTCAGGTTATAGAGCGCCCTGATGTGTGGAGTACAAGTCCCAGGAGGTTCTGCTCAAGTCTTTATAACACACTGGTGAGGCCTCATCTGGAGTCCTGTGGTCAGTCTGGGTCTCCATAAAGACATAGCAGCACAAGAAAAAGTCCAGAGAAGAGCAACTAGGCTGATTCCAGGTCTACAGGGGATGAATGATAAAGAACGATTACAACAAAGAACAAAAGCAGACCCCCATGACCCTGTAGTTAGGATATAGTGGGTTGGATAATGGATGGATGGATGGATGGAATGAATTAAAAGAGCGGAGTCTTTACAGATTAAACAAAAGAAGATCAGGTGGTGACCTGACTGAAGTGTTTGAAATGAAGAAGGCAGTTAGTCCAGTGGATCGAGACGGTGACTTTAAAATGAGTTCATCGAGAACACGGGGACACAGTTGGAAACTTAAGGGGAAATTTCACACAAACATGAGGAGGTTTTTCTTTACACAAAGAGTGATAGACACTTGGAATTAGTGACCAAGAGGTGTTTGGGGACCGCAGGACTTTAGGACGTGATGTTATTTTGGAAGAATTAAATTGGATTGACGAGCTTTATTAGGCTGAAGGGTCTCTTCTCATCTCAGTTTTTCGAATGTTCTAAAAAGACCAAATGATTCAATCACGGGTTGATTGACCAAACCAGAAAATCTTGTTTCTCAGAATCCGAAACTCGTATTGGGCTTTCCTTTCATATGCCTTTTACTGAGGGGGGCTTCCATCTGACCAGATGGGTGGAGTGTTGTGGTGATGGGATGGTTGTCTTTCTGAAAGTTTCTCCCGTCTCCATACAGGTTCTGTGGAGCTCAGCCTTCTCCCCTGATTGCTCAGTTTGGCCAGACATCCAGCTCTAGAAGAGTCGTGCTTGTCCCAAACTTCTTAAGTGTAAGGCCTGTCCCTCGACTCCGTCCCATCTCTAAGCTCTGCCTGTATT
Organism: Polypterus bichir lapradei; assembly: GCA_026402145.1. Classification (NCBI taxonomy): domain Eukaryota; kingdom Metazoa; phylum Chordata; class Cladistia; order Polypteriformes; family Polypteridae; genus Polypterus; species Polypterus bichir. The sequence continues at coordinate 25,662,524 of JANRMT010062823.1, read as the reverse complement.
TCCTTCGACCTCACGGCTTGTTTTATTTATTTTTTTTTATTTTTGCTCAATTGTGGTGTCTTTTGTAGACCGGTGTGTGCCTTTCTTAATCACGGCAATCGATTGAATTGACCACAGGTTGACTCAAACCAGGGCTGTGGAGTCGGAGACAATTTTGGGTACCTGGAGTCGGGGTCGGAGTCAGCAAAAATGATAATAATAATAAATTTAATATTGTAATGGAAACAAAAATACAGCAAGTTCAAAAGTCCCACTTCATAAACAGTAGTCCTAATCCAGTGCCCTGCCCGGGCGGGGTTTGTTTCCTGCCTTGCGCCCTGTGTTGGCTCCAGCAGACCCCCGTGACCCTGTAGTTAAGATAATGCAGGTTGGGTGATGGATGGATGGATGGATGGATGGTCCTACTCAAGTACTCGTCTGATGTAAGTACAAAGCCGAGTGCGTAGTTGTGTTACTACAAGTGTGGAGTTCATCTGAGCGATTAGACAACCTGACACTCGCATATTGTAATCTGGATTAGGGTACATTACAAAAAGGGCTTTAATTTGATTTCAGGTCTGATGTGTTGAACAAGTTCATGTGCGTGTAATGACGGAGGTGGAGGTGTGTGCTGGGCCTGAGGGCTGTGTGTGTGTGTGTGATCAGGGGTTCAAACTGGCCGATACGGTAGAGATTCGGCTTCCTAGCCAGTAGTTCTGTGGTTAAATGACGTGGATGTTGCCTTCCTTCAATCAACATGGGAAATAAATTAGCATATCAAATACAGAGGAGTCGGAGTCAGAAGTACCGCAAGTCGAAGGATTTATCTACCGACTCCACAGCCCTGCTCCAAACATCTCACCAATGAGAAAAACGTCAGGATGCACTTGAGCCAAAGCAAAGGGTCTCGGCGGCCCACATCAGTGCGACGTTTCAGTTTTTTATTGTTAAGAAAACCTTTCATCAGCAGCCTGTAAATGTGGCACGTGACAGCCGAAGATTTACATCCACCACTCTCAGAACTCGCGAGAGCACGAGACCCCATTCTCACAGCTTTGATGGCTGAATGTGACCGTTCATTTGAACACGTGTTTCATGTGGCGTCGCTGAAATAAATACAAAAAAAAAATAAATAAATACAGGTGACAAAAACACTTTATGACAAATGTATTTATTGTCACATTTCTCGATACATTTGTTTATTTGCATATTTATTTCATTTTGTCAGGACTATTCTTCCATACTAAACCAGCAGCAGGAGTTTAAGTCCTGTGCCTTAGTAACTCCATCGACATGCGTCTCGGCAGGAAGCAAAAGGATTAACGTGAGGGCAACATGCTCAGAATTAGGCGATGTTAAAAATGGTGTCCCGTGGGGGTGAGTGCTGGGCTGCTGCTCTGGAGGGCCGCCGTGGCTGCAGGTTTTTATTCCAGCCAGTCTCCCCAGTTAGAACTTCGCTCTTGCTGATAATGAAACTTGCTATTGAACTGTAGGCCTTGTTAGCGCTTTCATTCGTCAAAGACAAATTTTAATTATGTTGTTGACCGGAGGTCCTCTCTTACAGTCCTGGAGGGCCGCAGTGGCTGCGGGTTTTCACTTCAACCAATTTCTTAATGAGGACCCGTGTATTTACTACTAAAGTAATGCAGTTGATGGGATTTTAGTTATCTGGCCTGTTACAATGCAGAAGCCTTAATTGCCTATTTTAGTTTTATAGCAGCTGCATTGAAGTTTTACAGTGGTGCTTGAAAGTTTGTGAACCCTTTAGAGTTTTCTATATTTCTGTATAAATATGACCTAAAACATCACCAGATTTTCACTCAAGTCCTAAAAGTAGATAAAGAGAAACCAGTTAAACAAATGAGACAAAAATATTATACTTGGTCATTAATTTATTGAGGAAAATGATCGAATATTACATATTAGTGAGTGGCAAAAGTATGTGGACCTTTGCTTTCAGTATCTGCTGTGACCCCCCTAAACGTTTCCGGTAACTTTTGCTCATTCCTGCACACCGCCATTCCTCCGTACAGAACAGCGTCAACTCTGGGATGTTGGTGGGTTTCCTCACATGAACTGCTCGCTTCAGGTCCTTCCACAACATGTCGATTGGATTAAAGTCAGGACTTTGACTTGGCCATTCCAGAACATTCACTTTATTCTTCTTTAACCATTCTTTGGTAGAACGACTTGTGTGCTGAGGGTCGTTGTCTTGCTGCATGACCCACCTTCTCTTGAGATTCAGTTCATGGACAGATGTCCTGACATTTTTCCTTTAGAATTCTCAGATATAATTCAGAATTCATTGTTCCATCAATGAAGACAAGCCGTCCTGGCCCAGATGCAGCCAAACAGGCCCTAACCCTGATACTACCAGCACCATGTTTCACAGATGGGATGAGGTTCTTCTGCTGGAATGCAGTGTTTTCCTTTCTCCAAACATAACGCTTTTCATTTAAACCAGAAAGTTCTATTTTGGTCTCATCCTTCCACAAAACATTCTCCAGTAGCCTTCTGGTTTGTCCACCTGATCTTTAGCAAACTGCAGATGAGCAGCAATGGTTTTTTTGGAGAGCAGTGGCTTTCTCCTTGCAACCCTGCCATGCACACCATTGTTGTTAAGTGTTCTCCTGATGGTGGCCTCATGAACATGAACATCAGCCAATGTGAGAGAGGCCTTCAGTTTCTTAGAAGTTACCCTGAGGTCCTTTGTGACCTCGCCGACTATTACACGTGTGCCTTGCTCTTGGAGTGATCTTTGTTGGTCGATCACTCCTGGGGAGGGTAACAATGGTCTTGAATTTCCTCCATTTGTACACAATCGGTCTGACTGTGGATTGGTGGAGTCCAAACTCTTTAGAGATGGTTTTGTGACCTTTTCCAGCCTGATGAGCATCAACAACTCTTTTTGTGAGGTCCTCAGAAATCTCCTTTGCTCGTGCCATGATGCACTTCCACAAACACGTGTTGATGTGTTGTGAAGAGCAGACTTTGACAGATCCTGTTCTTTAAATAACACAGGGTGCCCACTCACTGATTGGCACCCCATTGACTCGAATTTCACCTTCAAACTAACTGATCATCCGTGAGGTTCACATACTTTTGCCACTCACTAATATGTAATATTCGATCATTTTCCTTAATAAATTAATGACCAAGTATAATATTTTTGTCTCATTTGTTTAACTGGTTTCTCTTTATCTACTTTTAGGACTTGAGTGAAAACCTGATGATGTTTTAGGTCATATTTATGCAGAAATATAGAAAACTCTAAAGGGTTCACAGACTTTCAAGCACCGCTGTAACTGTTGCCTGTTTAATTAAGCAGACATTACTGAATAAGGAAGCGCAGGTAACCAATAAACCAGCAGCTCTCCAGCTAACGGGCTTCCTTTTAAACCTGTCCTTATGCACCATCAGGTATCAGTGTTAAAAATAAATAAATAGACGAGAGGGAGGGGGATTGGAAGGACCGTTAAGTTAAAATCTGTTCTGGTCCACAAAACACATGGATAACGTCCTCAGAGAAGGAAACTCTGCAGAACAAGCTAAACAGTAAAAGACCAAGTTTCAGTATTAGCAAGGACCGTCTTCTCATTAGGAAACTGGCTGGAAGGAAAAGCTGCGGCCCTCGAGGACCGTGATTGAGGACCCCTGAGCTAACAGAACTGATAAGAATATAATGAGTAGGCTGGTTAAGTTTGCAGATGATCCCAAAGTAGGTGGACGAGCAGATAGTAGAACATCAGCTCAGTTATAAACGGAGGACTTGGGCAGCTCTGTGGGAGATGAAATTTACTTGAAGTATTCCGTGTATAGGAAGTAAAAATGTTAGATTTGAAATAACAGTGTGGCACTTGAAAGTTATGACAGGGGTCCTCAGTCCCGGTCCTAGAGGACCACAGTGGCTGCAGGTTTTTTGTTCTCACCCGGTTGCTTAATTAGAAAGCCATTCTTGCCAGTAATTTAATGTTGTGGCTTGTTGGTGCTTTAACTCTGCCATGTCGGCTCATTCTCATATCCTCAATTTTCTTCCCCTTTCTAAGGATATCTTCCAATTGATTTGAAGGCTAAAATGGAGGAGTGGTTCTCAGTCCTTCACTTTTTTCTCTTCACTTTCCTTCCAAGTATTTCATTAAACCCAACGGTGCACGATAAACACACACACAAGCTAATTGGAGAAATGCTGCTCTCTGTTGTCATTTGCATGTTATTGCTAATCAGGAGCCATTAAATCCAAAGCCAAGACTACGGCTGTTTAAGACTAAAATAAGCAATAAGGGTTCAACATCTTAACGAGCGAGACCACTAAAGTGAAGCAGGAGTGTCACTTGAGCAATAAGAGCTTCTTATTAAGCAAGTGGGTTGGAGCAAAAACCTGCGGCCCTCCAGGACCCCCTGCCTTGTGAGAAGGACCTGGGAGTCCTAGGGAAGACTATGGACAGAAGTGATGAAGAAAGCTAATAGGACGTTAGGGTGTCGATCACCACCATGTGTGGAGTACAAATCAAGGCTCTAGTGAGGCCTCACCTGGAGTGCGGTGTTCGCTTTATTACAAAAACACAGTGCAGTGCCGGGAAGTCCAGAGATGAGCGACTGGGCTGATTAGAGAACTACGAGGTCTGAGCCATGACAAGAGATTGAGGGAGTGTGGTATAGCGGCTCCACAGCTCTCGTCTGAAAGGCCAGGTTTAGCAAATAATCGCCGCGCTTGCAGCTTAGCCAGGGGCACCACTTGGGGGTTGTGTGGCTGAAGCGGTTCTCCGCGATGATTTGTGATGCGGGCGTTTCTCACCTAAGTGCACAGGTGACAAACCGTCCACACCCGTGATTGTTCTTGGGGCTGCTGATTTGCTACGACTACCACGTCCTCTTAATTAAATGGAAGCGCGAGGCGGCTAAAGGGGGAGAAATGAAGGAAGGAACGGGAGGAAGCAGGAGGAGAAAGTCGGTGCGGGAGAGCGAGCGAGCGCAGGGATCCTGGGTGTTTGGCCGACATCTGGGGAGCAGTCGTAGTGGTCGTTTCTGCTTAGTTTTTAGTGAAGAGCGGGAGTGACCGGATGGCCACGGGAGTCGGGACTTGGGGTGTGGGCGCCCTGGTCACTGTCTGGAGGAGCCTCCCGGAGCCAGGGGTCGGTGAGGCGATCTGATTGGCTGAAGCAGGTAGAGAGAAGGCCAGCTGCAGGTAGGGCGACTCCCCTGTTGAGAAGCCCAGACGGGAGAAGCAGGGGAGCCACCAGGTAAAAAGAAGACACCGGGCCTTTTGTTTTTTAAGGATTGCTTCCTGCTTTATTTTAACCTCTTCTGTTTTTATGGATTATTTATTGACTTTTGAAGCTCTGCACTTTATTTAATTTTGAACTTTGTTTTTGATTATTGTTTTAATTAAAGCACTTGCTATGTTGTGCCTCACTGCCTGGCTCATCGGTGACATTACCGACGGTGTAGGGTTCAAGGGCTCCCGGGGGAACATGGGAGCGTGGAGCGAACCCGCATCATCACAGGGAGTTGATCCTTTTCAGTTTAAGCAAATGGAGATTAAGAGGGGGACCTGACTGAAGCGTGGAAATTCGTGGAAACGTGGCTGGAAACTTAAGGGCAGATTTCACACAAATGTTAGGACGTTTTTTTGTTGTTTTTTTTTTTTTTTCCATACAAAGAAACACGGACACATGGAATAAATTAAGTAGTGTGGTGGAGAGCTGCACTTTAGGGACCTTCGGATCTCAACTTGATGTCATTTTGGACAATCTTGATGAATAGGAATGGACGAGCTCATTGGGCCGCATGGCCCATTCCTGTCATCATTTTCTGATGTTCTAAAAAATAAATTAATGTTGTGATTTCTTTTTGAATAGTGACCCAGACTGTGAGGGTCATCACTGTGAAAGCAATAATGGCTACGACCATCAGCAGTATGATGGAGAGGAGAGCCAGGATGAGGACAGTTGTTCTGAACACAGCTCTAGCACTTCAACCTCGACCAATCAGAAGGAGGGAAAGTACTGCGACTGCTGCTACTGTGAATTCTTTGGCCACGGTGGGGTACGTGTTGTGTTTTTCACACTTCACTATTTTTCTACGCAGTGTGCGGTGATTCGTATTTACTGGTCAGAATCTGAATCCAGTTGAACACGCAGCTTTTCCCTGTCTGCTTATCCTTTCCAGTTGAACCTTTAGAATTTCTTTTTTGTATAACTCTTCTTTTTTTTTTTTTTTCTCGTGAATAATTAAGCTTTGCCTCTTTTCTTAAGATTGCTAATCATTTTTAAGTTCCTAAAGCATTTGCTCAATTTCCTGTCTTCTGTAGCCTCCCGCTGCACCAACAAGCAGGAACTATGCAGAAATGCGTGAAAAGCTGCGGTTGCGCCTCACAAAAAGAAAAGAAGAACAGCCAAAGAAGGACGACCAGATCCTGGAGCGAGAGAGTATAGAAGACCATCGGAAGGTGGAAGATCTGTTACAGTTTATAAACAGTGCGGAATCCAAGCCCACCAATAGCTCCAGAGCCGCAAAGCGGGCACGCCACAAACAAAAGAAGGTAATGGCAGTGCGCGGTCTGTCAGTGACCCTGAAATTAGTTTACACCTGACAGTTCAGAAAACAGCCGCTCCGAAAGGTCAAGGAGAACGGCTTTGTGTGTTTGCGTGTGTCCATTATTCCAACTTTTGGCTTATGTATTGCTTTTGTAGATGGAAGAGAAAGCCCGTCTTGAAGCTGAAGCAAGGGAGCGAGAACAGCAGCAGCTCCTGGAAGAGCAAAGGCAGAGAGAGGAGGAGGAAAAACTTGAAAAGGAACTCCAGCGACTCCAGGAACTCCAGCATCTTCGAGTGGCCAAGAAGAAGAAAAAGGAAAAAGCAAAAGAGCCGTCAAAGACAGATCCCGTCCTCCAAACCCCTCAGCCTTTAAAAGAGACAGCTAAGAACGCACTAGAAAACTTTCATCATGTTAATATCCAGTCATTTGACAACATTATGAAATCATCCGCTTCGCCCACATGGGTGCCCGTTAGTAACGAGCGAACACTTTCTGACTCTGTTTTTTTAAATCAGACTTTATTAAATGGCAAAGGGACAAGGCCGTCACATTGTGCAGAGATGCAGAAAGAGGCCAAATGTAAAGCGCAGGTAGTATCGGATTTTTTTCATTCATCTGCACTTAAAGAATGTAGCAGCAAAACAAAACTGAAAGCTCCTCCTAGCAAAACTGAACAAGAGGTGGCCAAGAGGTCCCCTGAGGGGCCCAGGATTGTAGAGCAGCAGCCGAAGGCCACTCACAAGCCCCACGTAGAATGTAAGCTGAAAAATGCAGAAGAGCCCTCGATCAACGGCATGAAGAAAGATGAAAAACTTCTGTATATAAATGGCAAGAAGCAGCTGAACCACTTCAAGGAAGAGAAGGCCACCTCATTGAGTGAGTCGCCCTTTCAGCCTGAAGATCACCACAATTTGTTTCACTCCGCAGAATCTCCACAACCAAAAGGAAAGACAAAGAAAAGCAAAAAGAAGAAAGGAGAAAGGCTCAATAATTCAATCGGTGAGTGTGTCGGTGTGTGTTTGTCGGATGTGTGCACTAAACTAAAAAACTGACATCTGCCTTTGAGGGTTGAAATGGTGGAAGATCTGGGCTGGGTAATTAAGTGGGAGCTTGAGACCGAGACAGGTACACACATGGACAGTGTTGGCAGGGAAGAGGGGGAGGCAGCTTAGCAGCAGAAGGCGAGTAGCCCAGTGAGTACCCAGTGATCGCCTTCAGCTATCCAACTACACACATGGGGCACGGGCTCCTCTCTAATGGAGTGTGCCGCTTTGGTCTCTGTAATACAAAAAAAGGCCGAATGAGGATTGAGGGAGCTGAGCCTTGTGCCGTAACTGAAGTGTTTAAAATCCACACGATGGACCCCTGCTGTTACTTGAAAGGAAAGTCTTCAGCCAGAAGATGGGGACACACAGATGATCGCTGGTTGACTTCACACAAATATTACAAAGTGTTTCTTCATTCAGAGAGCCGTAGGCACAAGGAACGAGTGGTAGAGAGGAGGGAGGTCCGTGTTTCTAGATTGTGTTCTAGACCCTTTCACTCCCCTCTCAGAGCCTGTACCTGTATGGCGTATGAAGATGTACAAATTCTCTACTTGTCATCCGTTCCCAGTTTATCTGGCCCTGAAGAAGGGCAGATTCCCGAAAAGCGTCGGCCTGATGGACACCCATTTGACTTTTCATTGTTAGACGCTTTAATTCTGGACACCACGGGTGCTTTGTTCGTCTGGACCGTTTCATTTATAAATAAGGGTGTTGGACCTGACCTGGCGTCTGTTTAAAATGCTGGCTGCTCAATTGTATTGTTGGGAGCCTTTAAACTTTAGTGTGTTATCATTTCTTTTTTGAATGCTGTAAATAGTAATGTGTAGTACAGGGTGGGTTAACTAAATATAGTTATTTGACATTTGACCTTGCTGCTCCTTAATTGGGAGTCCAAAACTAGTGGTAGGCAGTAGGACTTTGGTGATTGGTCAGCTCATCTTACCAAAACTCTTCCAGTGCTCTAAAATGGCAGCACTTCTTTGGAGAACCGTTTCACTCGTTGGTATCTGCCAAGTCATTTTTCCAACAGTTGACGCAAAGGCCTTTTTCATCCTCACAGAGAATGAATGCAACAGGCGGCGTAGGGGAGTGAAGATCTGTAAACAGCAGTCGGTTCAGGGAAAGGCACACTCGGTGGGTATAAAGCGAGTGCTGAGATGACAAGGGTGTGTAGACGGCCAAAACAAAGAAACCTCAGCAACGGCAAACTGGAAAACAGCGCAGCAGCCAGGCGTTGGGATAAATAAAGACACACGCGGGCGTAAGCAGAGAAAGGCTCTTCAGCTGGGGACACGGCCACTTTACAAGCAGGCCTTTTATGGTGTGCCACCTCACAACGTCTTAGGCGTCACCCTGCATGGGGATCGGGTTCAAGTGGAGTTGTTTTGCCCAACTCTCATGGAGGTGACAAGCATATCTAACAGGAATGTGGCCGAGTATTTAATGTGCTGCTGCTTTATTTATTATTTATTAACTGCATGATGTTCTTTTAATTTGCTTTAAAGCGAGTATCTCTTTCACAATGCCGACTTCTCTACTTTCCTTGGAAGACAATGGCATTGACTGACCAGCTGGTGTCCACGCGCTTCTCTCAGTTTCATTTCTCATTTCTGACATCATGTAAACAACACAATGTTTGTTCAGGCTGCTTCTCTGTTACTCTGTCCTTTAGAAATGTCATCACTTGAATGTTGTTTGTCTTTTAGATGACGTATTTTTACCCAAAGATATCGACCTAGACAGTGTAGAAATGGATGAGACAGAACGGGAAGTAGAACATTTTAAAAGGTAAGGAAACAATGCACCCCAACTGAGTATTTGTAATCGTACTTGCATTTCTTAATTCAAAGTGATGTACAAATGGCAGGAGTGTGTCCCACAGTGCAGTGATGGGGACGGGACGGTCCACCTTGAGTCCAGTGGTTTAGGGCCTCGGCCTGAATTACAGCAGCATCTCTCAAACTCGCTCCATTTTAAGGCACTTGCCACGTGCTTAAACTCTCTAGCCTTAAATACGTCCGTATTCTGACCACCTGATCCTGTCCAGGGATGACCTTACGCCATTTACAGGGAGGAGTGCACAATCGGTACGAGGTTTAGCTCTCGTAAAATGAAGGTGACGTCAGTGGATACGCACCTACAAAATGTCCGCTCTTTGTGTCAATCAAATGAACATTTAACACCAAAGCGCATGTCACCGTAGCACAGCGGTCAGGCTCTCGTGTCTCTGGGGGTCTTCCTTCACTTTTTTTATTGTTGTGCACACTAATGATCACAGTTCTGGTACCCATGCGAGTGCCACTCTGGGGGCGAGTGTACCCAGCAGTGGAACAACACCCTGAGGGCTGCTGGGAGAGGCTTTGGTGCCAACTTGGATAACCGGAGTTCACATATATTTGAGTAGCGTATGTGGCGGGTCTTGAAACCTGAAAAATCGATCATAAAATCAGACCCCGACTTCTACGCCCGTTCAAAAATGTGACACTTATTTTTTTATTTTTTTGCTTTTTCACATCTTCTTGTCTCCTCCAATCTCTCATCAGTTTCTCAGACACATCAAATTTTGTTGCAGCAGCTCAGTTACCAATTTAAAATATATATTTACTTATTTTCTATTTGAATATTCAAACCTTACGTTTTGGCTAATTTGATATACGTACTGTATGTATGCCAGAAGAGGCTCCCAGCTCTCTACATGAAGTGCTCTGAGTAGTGAAAAAAGTACTAAATTAATTATTATTAATAGGTACTGCTGGGCTCTTAATTATGTTAAACAATTCCTGTGAAGAATATTTCAATGTGCCTACACACACAATAAATATATGATATGATATTAGCTGTGTAAGCCCATGCTGTAAAAAGCCCGGGGTCTTAGAAACGATTGAAATCGTCAGAAAAATAATTGAAATGTGGAGATGTCGGGTAATTGGGCGTCTGAGGATTTGTTTTGCCAACGCGCTCGTTTCGCTTGTGTCTTAGCGGCTAAGTGAGTTTTCTGTCTCCTCGGAGGCGGAGCTCTTACCCTGACTCCGCCTCTCACTTCCATGCACAGATGTTTATATAGAAGACTATATGGGGTTTCAAATTAGCCAAAACATAAGGTTTGAATTTTCAAATAAAAAATAAGTAAATACCGTATATAGTTCTGGACAAGCTCTCCTGCAGATAAGTTGGGACTTGATTTTACCATAAAATTTCTGGTATTTTCTGCGGTTGGCATGGCGCCCTGACTGGGGTTTGTTTCCTCCCTTGTGCCCTGTGTTGGCTGGGATTGGCTCCAGCAGACCCCCGTGACCCAGTAGTTGGGTTATAGTGGGTTGGTTAATGGATGGATTTCTGGTATTTCATAATGTCGGTCGTATAAGTCGAATGCAGAAAACTCCTGCTATTCGTCCAAGAGATTACGATACGCTAACGCCCGCCCGCCCGCCTGCCTGTCCGCCTGAGAGGGTCACCACGGAGTACACGGCCTTTCTTTCTATGTGTGTGTGGTATTGTGCCGTATCAGCGTGCGCTCCTAACCCCTCCCTGTCTGTCTGTCTCTCTATTGTGCCCACATGACCACACGGTATTTAATACCCAAATTATTCCGAGGCGACGTTTGCACTGATTTGTGTGTTTTGTATCTCACACTCTCTTACACCTTAATCGTAAGAGCATCCCCTTATCTACGATCAGAAGAAAATATGAAGCTGGCTTTAAATTAAAAGTCGTTGAAGTGGCAAAATGAATTGGTAACTGAGCTGCTGCAACAAAATTCAATGCGTCTGAGAAACTGATGAGTGATTGGAGGAGACAAGAAGATGTGAAAAATCAAAAAAATAAAAAAATAAGTGTCACATTTTTGAACGGGCGTAGAAGTCGGGGTCTGATTTTATGATCGATTTTTCAGGTTTCAAGACCCGCCTCATACGCGAGTACATACGCTACTCAAATATATGTGAACTCAGGTTATCCAAGTTGGCACCAAAGCCTCTCCCAGCAGCCCTCTGGGTGTCATTCCACTGCTGGGTACACTCGCCCCCAGAGTGGCACTCGCATGGGTACCAGAACTGTGATCATTAGTGTGCACAACAATAAAAAAAGTGAAGGAAGACCCCCAGAGACACGAGAGCCTGACCGCCGTGCTACTGTGACATGCGCTTTGGTGTTAAATGTTCATTTGATTGACACAAAGAGCGGACATTTTGTAGGTGCGTATCCACTGATGTCACCTCCATTTGATAATATAATATATTTAATCTATTGTGCGTGTGTTTGCACGTAGCAATTGTTCGTGGCATTTCCGTGGTACTTTTCTTGCTTCACGTAGAGAGTTGGGAGCCACTTCAGCCTCCACTAATGTGCAGCGTCCACCTGGATGATGTAACGGCAGCCATTTTTGCGCCTGTACGTCCCCCACACATTAGCAGTTAGGTGCCTAAGGGGTGAGCTGATTAGATGATCAGAGCGACTGGGCCGAGGTGGCCATCTTAGCCCGGAGATCAGGATACCCCCAACTCTTTAAGTAGGATGCCTTTTATGGCCACAGGGAGTCGGGCCCTCTGAAGGACGGTGCCATTTTTAGAGCCCAGTGTCCCCGTCACTGCATTGGGATCCCCATTCAGACCCCAGGGGAGGCACATCTTCCAGTAGCCTCCCACCCAAGTCCTGGCCAGCTGTTCTGAAGTGCAGGTGGGCTGCAGGTGGCACCGAGTGTGTATCCAGGGCTGAAGTGGCTCCCAACTCCCACTTGGCTGTGTGATGTCACCCTTTACTGGCTGGTTGTGAGGTTTATTCACAATACGTATTATCAGTCCTCATTATGCATCAATGACGTATTTAATAATAAAAATATGACAGGTCCCCAGGTCAGTGTCAGTCGAGTCCCAGAATACCAACTGCATTTGTCTGAATTGTCGAGGGGGACCCGAGAGTGTAGGTGGGCCGCCTGGGATGAAAGAACATGTGAGGTCTCAAGTAATGCAGCAGCGAGGAAGAGAAACGTCAGGGGAGAAGTTGAAGTGGCAGTGGCAGCGGCGGCAGCGAGTGCCCGCCGTTTCTGACCCCTGTGAGGTTAGAGAGCTGCTGCCCACATTTGGTGTTAAACGTTTCCGCTGTCCAGTCGGCTCGTCCTGAGCGGCGAGGCCGGCTGCGTGGCTGGGCTTTGTCTGCGGTACGTCGATGACCTTTGGTTTGTATGTTTTAGGTTTTGTTTGGACTCGGCCAGACAGACCAGACAGCGGCTGTCCATCAACTGGTCCAACTTTAGCTTGAAGAAGATGACCTTTGCTGCCCACTGATGAGAGGAGAAATGGACACTTTGCAGGAAACCAATCAAAGATGGCTCTCTTGACTCAGTTCTGCTGTGCTAGAAGCTACTATGGCATCCGAGCCATTGCTGCCTTGCCTTGTCCTTGTTGCTGCGTTTTCGCCTGATTTTCTTGCGAAACATAAAACAAACAAAAGCTACTTTCTACACGGATTTGTTTGCTTGTGTGCTTTGTAGTCTGTGAGTGGGACGTTTCTTTCAGGTCACCCTTGTTCTTCGTTGTGTTGGCCTTCGGTCATCCAGGCTGCTTACACTCGTCTGTGGATTGAGGCCTCCCAGCAAAACAACAAAATGTGGGCAAACAAACAAACAACAAACAAACCAAAACGACGTGTTTGCTTTCTTTCTTTTTTTTTTTTTTTTTTGTTTCGTTCTCGACTTCGCTTGCGACTCGCATTTCATGCAGCAGACTACTGACAGAGACAAACCGGCTTGGTTGCCATCTCTGCTTTCCAGACAGGGTCGGGTCGGTCCTCACTTTGCAGTCACGCTCCGTGTGTGTGTGTGTGTGTGTGTTTGTTTTTTTTCTTTTTTCTTCCCTCGGCTTGTATATGAAAACTTGCAGAATGAATTTTAAGAAGAGAACAAAACTCGCACTATTAGAGTGTATATTGTATTAACACTGAAGCCTATCGGCCTACTTTTTAACATATTGTTAAGTCAGAATTAAAATCTTGTCTTTCTTTTTTGAAAGATGGAATACAGTAGTATGGCAGGAACATGTCTCTTGTGTCTTAAATGTTCATTCTTTTTGATATTTATATAAAAACTGAGTTGCTCACGCATGCATTAAGGTGTCGGCCTTCTTTATACGGACAGCGGTGAGCGTCCCGTTGAAATGCGCGCAGCTTCGGCTCAATGTAGGGACAAACACGCCGAGGTCTGACGTCCGGGGGGCCGAATGGGACTTTTAAAGGGGTGTTTAGGGTGGGACGCCACAGGCTGCTTTCTCACTTATCGCCGTCTGACTCGATAAGCGTGAACCGCGGTGTGGGGCGTCGAGGTCTAAAATGAGAAAGACAATCGGAACGACCAACTAAAAGGCGAAGAGCAAAGCTAAAGTCGAAATCACAAAGTCCTGACGCCAAGTGCAGCTGCGGGACGCTGACCCTGCCATTCACCGCCATATTTATAACGCCCTCTGGGGGCGACCGGTGAGGAAATTTAAACTAAAAAGCGGTGCCCATAAAACAGCAGCGATTGAGTCCTTAAGCAGACAGAAGCCCCCACTGCATTAATACACGAAGACTCGCACCGTGCGGATACCAGGGTGCCCACCTGCCTGATCCAACACATCCACCGAGACGCAACACACTGAAAGAAAAAGTCGAATCCCATTTGAACGAAGTGCCCGGGCCTGAGAAAACGATTTGTTCAGACGGGGATTTGGTTAACTGGCACACAGCGCCATCTCTGTCAGCACAGCCTGCAGAAGGAAAACCCGACTCGAGGATGGCAGCCTCTCCTCTCTTCTTGCTAATTTCAGTGGCAGTGACGAGTTCCAGCTTGACCTGTGAAGCGAATCGCTTTAGCTACAGAGATGGTGAAGTGGCGGGCGCCCCTCTGTGACCTCGGCTGACGCCACCTGCTTGTTTGGCGTTTTTTAAACCTGGAAAGGGTTTCTTTAAAACAATCAATCAGTGACGGTGACATTCGTAAGTAAGAATCAGTGGATGCACAAACAATGCACTTGGATGCCACCTCTTTTGTTTTGTTTTGTTTTTGATTCTGGTGCCCACGGGGAAAAATCTCCATGGCCTTCTGGAGAACCTTGAAGGGTGAGAGGAGAACAAACACGAGAGAAACTCGGCAGTCAGCACTCGAGTGAGACGGCGAAGTCGAACCTGCAGACCTTGATAAAGTGGAGTCAAGCAGCGAACCTCCGGACCTCCACACATATTACTCAAGTCAGAGCTGATTGACAGTCGCCCCGCCTCCCAGACACGCCCACCGGAGCTCCACATGTACTGCTCAAGTCAGAGCTGATTGACAGTCGCCCCGCCTCCTAGACACGCCCACCGGAGCTCCACACATACCATTTAAGTCAGAGTTGATTGACAGTCGCCCCGCCTCCCAGACACGCCCACCGGAGCTCCACACGTACTGCTCAAGTCAGAGTTGATTGACAGTCGCCCCGCCTCCCAGACACGCCCACCGGAGCTCCACACGTACTGCTCAAGTCAGAGTTGATTGACAGTCGCCCCGCCTCCCAGACACGCCCACCGGAGCTCCACACGTACTGCTCAAGTCAGAGTTGATTGACAGTCGCCCCGCCTCCCAGACACGCCCACCAGAGCTCCATACATACCATTTAAGTCAGAGTTGATTGACAGTCGCCCCGCCTCCTGGACACGCCCACTGGTGCTCCACACGTACTACTCAAGTCAGAGTTGATTGACAGTCGCCCCGCCTCGAGGTCGAGGGAACGCCCACTAAGTCAGGTGACGTAAACGTGTGCTCTAATTGGCTTTTCATCAGACGTGCACGAGAGATGCGCGTGTTTTGCCGTTTTGCCGTGAAGTCAGATGCGTTTTGCAGGTCGAGTTTGCTTTGCCGTAACAAGGTAATTTATTTATTTCTTTTTTTAACGCTCCCTCTGTAGGAAGTTGTATAACTGGGGGTCCGTCCTGTCAGAATGTGACTCTTATTTACGGTACAAAACACAAAGAGAGGCTGAATGAGCGTAGGCCGCCCTGATTGGGTGTTCATAAGAAACGTAATGCGGTGGAAGAGCATCAGAGACGAGGAGAGTCGCCGTCAACTCTGTGAAATACGATCCGAACGAGTCACCGATTGTGTTGGTGGTCCATAGTGGGCTACTAAGTATTGGTAATCACTGACTGAAAACTCCCTAAAATGAGACCCCACATCTGAAGTGTAATCTTTCAGGGTTAGGGGGCTTGGACCACCGGGAAAATATTCACACGAGCAGCAGACAGCGACTCCCCGTACTGTTGTGAGTAGCGGTGACTGAGACCCCTCGTGTCCCACGAGGGGGTCCGCTGATGTGGCCTCCTGCTCATTTTTGTTTTCTTATCATACGGGTGTCATTTCCTGCACAAAATACGATCCACAAAAATAAGGCGGGCAACCCCAAAACGGTTGATGTATAAACGGGCGTCAAGGTGAGTCCAGCGGTGTGTCAAGACGTGGGGGTCTCGAAGAACCGGTAAGTCAGGAGGGCGCAGGACAAAAACAGACAAAAGAAGAAGGAAGCGAGTTCAAAGCGTTGAGAGAAGGGGCACAACGAAGGAATCGATGACAAGCCCACCCGCCACACCCCGACCATCTGTCCACTTTACCAGGCGAGGGCCACAAGCTGATTTGGGAACGTCCAGTGACGGCGACGGCTCCAAAGTGACAAACCAAGCGCACCCTTGGGGCGAGGACCCCCAACTCAAGCGCTGGCGTCTCATGAAAGTGTAAACGGGCGGCTCGGGTTCTTAACACACAAAAAAAACAAATGGAAGCCAATGTGGCCTGTGCAAAAGTCTGGGCACCCCAGCTCTTGGCAGGACCACCTTTAGTGAAAGCGGTGGCGTCGTTGGTGTTGTTTCTGGAAGCCCGTTGCCAGTTTTGCCAGCTGATATTTTTATCTGTGTTTTGGTTTTAAGGTCGCCGAGGTCGGTTTTTCATTTTCCTTTTACTGTTTCTGGTGGTCCTGGCACACTTCAGACTGGCCTTGATAAGCCCCCCGTGATGAAGACACCATTTAGGTGGCTGATGGCTTCACGGTGGTCCTTGTTGGTGGTTTTCCTCCCTCGAGTCTTTGCCACCACAGCCGGGGTCTTTTCTAACAGCGGGTGTCCCTTTCTGGGGACGCGACATTCAGCTCTTCTGGAAACTGGGAAACGTCTGGCAATGGCGAAGTGGGCTTCCTCGTGAAGATGGCCCTCCACTGCGTCCTTTCTGAGGTCCACACCCATTTGTGTTTATTTTTGGCCTTGTGATGAAGAACATGGGGGTGCTGCTTCTCCACCAGCCCGTTTCTGGGGGTCCTTTTAGTGGTGGGGGGGGACAATCAAGACCTGTGGTTTGAAACCTCAAAACGTCACAAACGGAGTTCACCATTTGAATCAACGTGTCACATGGCAGTCTGGGGGACGTTTACAAAGGCCAGGATGGACCAAATGGGGGTCTTTACACAGACGCAGGTTTTGTGAGTGTCAGGATTTTCAGAAGGTGCCCCATTTCTACTGGGGGGCTAGTGATTGTGTCCCAAACTGTAGGAGGTTTGCTTGGGGACTTCAAGTCAGTGGAGGTGGTCTTTGAGCTGTGTGACTCTCTGGTGAGGCCTCGTCTCAAGTGTTGCATGCTGGTGGTCTCCATGTTACAGAAACACACAGCAGCGTCCTGAAGGTGAAGAGGGCAGAAGTGACAAAGACCACCAGTAGGGTGTGAGCTTCTAGGAGGGGCCGGCCATTGACTTCTCTACCCGACTATGGACCACTCTGTGATGTCCTCTCCTGTGACTTCAGCACGCCTCGGGTTCAGTGCCCTCAGAACAGCCCACCACTTTGAGGTCGCGGTCATCAGGAAGCCCCCCTTCATGTTTCAGAAGAGAAAATAAACACTGGGGGGCCAACCAGGTGTGGACTGCGCATGCGGTGGGCAGTGAAGCTCTGGGGTGCCACACTCCCTGAGAGTGGTCTTCGGGGTCCGCCATGTTGGCTGATGGTGCATCGTCGTCGTCTTCGTGGGCCAATAGCAGAACCCCCTTTACATCCCAGAAAGCCGTCGCCATCGATTTTCCAGGTGACTGCGGGTCTTGGGGACCCCCGTGAGCTCGTTGTGTGGGCTCTTGTTTGGTTTCGGGGTCATGATGGTGAGCCCACATTTCACCCCTGGTAGCACTCTGTGAGAAGAAGCCAGTTGTCATGACGATGTGCTTTGTGATGCCCACCGGCACGTCAGCAGTTAAGTATGGATGACTGTACCAGCTCAGGTGCCCGCCTCGTGGGCTACAACATCAGGGCCTTCACTTTTTGGCACATTTCATTTGGGGGGTCATCTTCAATCGACTCCAGGACCCCGTTTAGATTTCTTGCCCCAAAAGTTCACCGTTCTGTATGAAGGTCCGTCCTCCGCCTGCGCCGCGTTTGACCCCTCGTTGGCCTCGTCCAATCCGTACTATAAACGTGCATCTCTGGTGAAGCAAATAGATAACAACAGAAAACGCCCCCAACCGCCCACCAAACGTTAAGTGCAACATGGACGCCACCTCTCAGAAGTTCCGTTTCCTGTTCCCGCTGTCGGCGCACTTTGTTGTAGTGTAGTAGTTGTTCGTGTGTTTGTGTAAGTGACGCTTACTTGATATTGGAAATTTGTCATAAAAGCCATCCGGCACATTTGACACAGGGTGACACGTGACGATGACGGCGCCCAAAACGACGCTCATTCCGGCTTTTTAACACCAACTTAAGATTTCTTGGAATTCTCCCATAATCCACGGAGGAGCGGGCACTTGGGTGGGCATTGAAGAAAGTCGGCGTAGCTGCCAATGCCCCGTCCAGCGCCAGCTCCATCAGCTATTGGCTGTGACAGAAAGGGGGCGTGTCACCACACAGTCGCCCAGCCAGCCGGTGGTGTTTAATTGATGAGATCAGCAGCTGCACTCAGCACGTCTGACAGATCCCCGTGACTGGGGGTCTCGTCATGTGCCATCGCCTTTACAGGAATGTGGGGGTCCTCCATGTCACAGAGTGAAGTCCAATGGTGGACTCGTTAACAGCAAAATAAACGCACGTCAAGTGGACCCCCGCCGGTCATCATGGGAGTGCAAAGCAAAGAGGGCAGACCACCAGAGGGCGCTGTAGCAGGGCAGGGGGTGCGTCTCAGGGTGGTCCGAGAAGTAGGTGGGGTGGGCTGTCATGGCTGCTGTCTCTGTCAGTGTGGGGGGGTGGGCCTCCTCTGCATATGGTGGTCCGGGTTCAGTCCCCGCACCGGTGCTGTCGTGTCACTTTTCTGTTCTTCTTTGATCGTCCCTGTCTGCTGCGGTTTGTATTCCACTGACTCCTCTTCTGCGTCACAAGGGGGTCTCCGCGATTGTAACGAGCCACTGGCTGACTCTGATTTCAGTTTGCCCTCCTCATTTCAAAGGGCCTTCGTGATTCCTCTCTCCTTCTTTTGTGTCATCTTTAAATGTGGCGGGTGGCACACTGCCTGGCACTGTTGCTTCTCATCCCGAGCCCACCTGCTTCCGACTCACCTGTGCGACGTCCCCACCTTCTGCAACCTTTGGGCACTCTGGGTGAACCCCTGTGTGCTTGAAGGTATGCGGGTGAGGCTGGCATATGGGAGGCAGGTGGGCACCCTGCTTCTGGGTTGGGCTAAGTGGGCCTGAGAATAGTGAAGTCATCTTTCTAGTATATAGCGCCTTTCAGAAGTCTCTTTCTTGCGTGTCACTTTTGTCTTATATAGCGCCTTTCACAATAGGCCCTGTCCACTTGTCACTGTCTTTTGTGTCCTCATCACCTGATGTGGGCGCTCGTATTCATAGCTCCTCCCACCAGCTCTACCTGATCTTTTCTTTTCTTTATTTGATGAGGTGCCTTCTGTCACTTTTATGGCTCCTTCCACCGTGTCAGCTGTGTTTGTTTTGTAGGACGCCATTCACAATTTTCACTCATTTTCATGTTACGTCGCTGCCTTGACTTTTCTTTCTTTCTGTCCTGTATGTCCCCTTCATATTATATAGCGCCTTTCTTTGATTTGCTGTCCCTTTCACAAGGCACACTGCCAGGTTCTTTGTGTCACCTCTTTGTCATATTATATGGCACCTTTCACCACATGCCCCCATCAGGCCACCTCTGCCAGTGCTGTCCTCTTTGTGTCACACAGCTGCCTGCTCGGCCCCCTGTCCCCATTTGGGTGCCCTTAATCACTCGGTGGCTGGCTGCGGCGTGAGTCACAATGTGACAACAGAGGGTCAGGGTGGCACACGAGAGGCCCTGGCAGATGTCCTGCCCACTTCAGATGACCCATTTTGAGGAGATGAAGGTGTGGAGGCACGGTGGCGTCTCGCCTTGAGCAGCAGGTGGGGCACCGAAGGGGGGAATCCCGAACCCGACCGCCAGACGACGTCGCCAGAGTCAGACTGACGGGGGGCCGCCTCACACAGCTGTTTGCCATCCTTGGGGAAGTCCCTGGAAGACGGGAAATTCCCATTCTGAGCTGCAAACAAAAGGCACGGCAGCTTCATGGAGATGGTGGCAGATCCCAGAACCGTCCCGCCGCCATCGCAGAAGACCCCAGCATTGTGGGCCCGCTGGTGTCACTTTAATGTTGGCCATGCATTTTATTTTTGGGTCATGCCCACCATTACAGATGGTCACCATCACCTTCACCCTTGGGCCTAATCCTCTGTGCCAAATCAAATGGGAGAGCGCCCCCCAATGAGATGACACCCACTGAGGGCACCCCCTGCTGGTGGCCTGCCCCTTTTCTCAGGTTTCCAATTACCACCCCAGCTTGAGCCCAACTGGCACTGGGGACTGTGTGCCCACCCACTTGGGGGCTGATGCTGCCCCACATGCCCTCTTTGCATGTCGTGTCTGCTCTTTTGGCCAAAGTCCCCTGCAGTCCTCAGTTCAGCTTGGCTCATCTGGTCAGATGAGCCCACCCAGACCTTCCTGTCCCCAGTGGCAGAATCCCTCCGCTGTGTCCTGGGTCTGTCGTAGGGTCTCGGTGGGATGTGCCCAGACCACCACAGCTGGCTCTTCTCGGACTGGAGACCTGATCTGAAGGCCCCTCGTGTCTGCTGCTCGTTCTCGTCGTCTCGTTCTTCTGTCGTTACCCACAGCTCATGAGCTCAGGTGGGCACGGGGGTGCTGGGCAGCTGGTGAACTGAGGGCTTTGTCTTTAGACTCAGCTCCCGCTTCCCACCACGGACCAGCAGAGCACCTGCAGCACGGCCGGACCACCGCTCCAGTCTGCTGGTCGATCTCACACTCCGTGAAGAGAAGCCCGAGATACTTGGGTAGGAGGGACCCTCATCTCAGCTACGTCACACTCGACCGGGCAGCCCCTCCAACTGGACACCCACCCTGATATCCTGGCCGTGAGGACCACCACCAAGAGTGGCAACCAAACACCCCCCCCCACTGAAGTGAATGAAGTCCCCCCCCAGTCCAGAGACCCCTCCTACAGTGCCAGCTGAGGGGCACACTCTCGTCACCCTCCAGCAGGTGGTGCCAGTCCTGCAGGGTCAGCCTTCATCTCCCTCCCCCCTATGCAGTCTGCTATTGAGCCCCCCTTTGCTCAGAATTTCTCCATTAGGGGGGCTTCTGTTGAGGTGACTCTCGGTCACCCGCCTCATTTATTCCACTGGTTGGGGGGCAGACAAAAGGAAACCCAAATCAGGAACAATAAAGACGGGCGCGGTGGGTGGGGGAGTCCCCGACTCTCGCATTTCAATTTGTGCCCTTTAAATGAGAATCACAAATGTGTCACTGCAGGGCCCCTCACGTGGGCAGCGGGCTCCACGATCAACATGGCACCTGGGCACCTGTGCTCACGCTGTGCCTCAAGGACCCCAGTACCCCTTGCTATTTTTTTTACCACAGTTGACCCGCTCAGGGTCACACAGGCACCAGTGGTGGGAGTCACTGCTGTGCCACTCTGCCTGCTCACCTCGTGGTCACGGTCAGCACTGAGGACACCTGGGGACATCCAATCAAATGGACAGCAGGGTGACCAGCAGCGGGCACTGTTGCCACAGGCTCGAGGATGGCACTGCGCTGGACCTTTTCCCATCGGATGTCACCCAACTGACCAGTTCACATCAAGAGTGCACCTTGGTGGTCTGCTGGGTGGTCTTCCATCTCAGTGGGCATCACCTTCTGTTTTCTTTTCCTCCTCTTCCTTCTTGAGGCCAGCAAAGGAAAAAAAAAACAAATAAATCTGCAGTGTTGGGTTAAATGAAAGGCATGGTGCCCTCATGCCAGCTGTGTCAAAACAAGCAGCCCACTCTTCCTGCTTACATGGCTGTGAAACGTGTGGGAGGGCAAAACAGGAAGAGACCAAAGGTTAAATCAGAGCACGTGCCACCCTGCCAGTCACCACACCAAGCAGCAGTCAGGGTGCCATTCCAACATAGGGCCACTTCAGGGCAAGTAGACATGGGTGAGCGCCAGGCAGATGACGATCAGGGTGAGAGACGAGGCTGGGCGTCTAGGACTATGAGGCAGCGTGCCAGCCCGTGTGCCTGGGTACAATGACACATTTTCATCTTGAACTGTGCTGGTCAGGTGGGCATGAGGAGCACACTGGGAGTCGCACTCAGATCCCTGAGGAAACAGTGTGCCAACCTCACCCACTGGTCCACCCTCATTCGTTGACCTTCACGTCTTTGCGATGCAGCAGAGAACCCCAGAGAAGTCCACACACTGATAAAACTCAGGGGGTGCCAGCCCTTCATGTGGCCACGAATCTAGAATTGCCAATAACGCTTATGCAGAGCCCTCTCTGAAATGTGCCAGCAAATCCATACAGACGTGAGGTGGATAACAGCCAGGGTCTTTGAGGGTAGCAATGCTAATCAATGCCCCACTCTCCTGCTCACCCGCCAGTCCGTCACTGGGCACACTGAAGTAGGCCAACTAACAGAACTGGAGATTCTGGGCATGGGGGGAACCTGCCAGCTGAACATAAAGCATGACTTGAACCCAAGAGTGTGAGTGTCGTGCCATCATGCCACTGTGTTTATCCGCTTATACTGAAAGCAAAAGACAAAAGCGGCCACTCGATGTGACCAAAGCCAGACTGGCCAATGAGAGCGAGCCCCCTCTAGGAGCGCCATCTTACCCCTCAGGCCGTCTTTAGCTCGTCTTGGACCCTTCCAGCAGGCACAGAGTGACACAAGACAGTGAGGGACGATTACAGGGACAAGCTAAAGACTGGCGTGGACGGCCGAGCGGGGCGGGGCTTCAAGCGTCATGGAAACGTCACGGTAATGGAAGTGGAGAGCGGAGCCGATTGGCTAAAAGGCGAGAAGAATGGAAGGACGGGAATGGGGCGGGGCGTAGCACGTTGTGATTGACGGGAGGGAGGAGCGCCGTCGGGTCACGTGGGGGACGCTGGAGGATGAGGATGTCCTACGCTCCGTCCATCCGCTCATTTAAATTGTTGAGAGGAGATTTCTGGCGGCCAGCAGGACCGTCGGGACCTTTGGGTCTCGAACAAGCGCGGTGGACTAAATGGCCACTTCTCGTCCCACACACAGGGATGCGGGGAAGCTGGAGCCCATCAACCGTAATATAGCGCCTTTCATTAGGTTTGGGATTGGGACAGGAATGTTGCGCT
The DNA here is from genome assembly GCA_026402145.1 of Polypterus bichir lapradei. Lineage (NCBI taxonomy): Eukaryota > Metazoa > Chordata > Cladistia > Polypteriformes > Polypteridae > Polypterus > Polypterus bichir. Next base: position 25,639,349 of record JANRMT010062823.1, on the reverse strand, counting down.
TGTGTCCCTAACTGGCGAAATCACAAAAAAGTACAAACCAAAGTCCTGACGAAAAGTCTCCGTGGGCGGAGGGATACTTCAGACAAAGAAAGAAACGCATTGAGAAAAGGGACCAGAAACACGTAAACCCACCACGGCGGCGACGGCTCTTCACGCGGTCATCCTGGACCACCGAGAGTCAAAACGCCGAGCACGCGCGTCACTAGCGACTCGTCCAATCAAAACACAGGGCTCGGGACAGAACCCGCCCACTCCGGCTTCACTTCAAGTCGTACGCTGGGCACCGCGCGGTGTCTCCGAAATAAACTCCACGGCGACACGTTGAAGAATCGTTAACGCGCACGCAGCGGCCCGTCTTACTGACTCATTTGCGCTCCTCCAGCGCAAGCCCCTGTGACAGGCGAGGCGGCTGAGACTTCCTCCTCTCCCTCCTGTGTGGTCTCGACACGCTGGGGGTCCCAAAGCCAGAGGCTTAAGTTTGGAGAGAACAGCTCATGGGGTCCGAGGGGCGCAAAGCAAAGATCACCGAACACCAACATGGGAAGCGCAAAGCGGGGCTGAAAGGCAGGCGAGTTTACGCCAAAACCGACCGCGACCCCCGGTGCAGGAGCTCAGGACTAACGCGCTTCGGCTGGCGACCCCCGAACTCTAAGGAAAGAGCAAAAGACAACGCACTGCACGCCTGCGCTTTTCAGGGAGATTTTATTACAAAAATAAGATCTTAAATACAAAAAGTGACATTTATAATACAAATGAGTAAGAAACCCTTAAATGAGCGACCCCTTTGCAAAACGCAAAGCAGACGAGGGGTCTTTGGAGACAAATAAAATACAATGACCACGAGGCCAGGCTCAGACGGACAAGACAGGCCACCATCACCGGGGTCACCACAGCCCACCCGCTTGGCTTTTTAAATTTAGCGCAGGCCCCTCCAGCTCACTGCCAGCCACCCCCCTTTCCCCACCACCATTAATTGAAATGAAATACCAGCAAGGAGCTCAAGGACAAGGGACACACCTGGCAATGCCCAGCGCTACAGGGCACGAAGGCTGAGAACCGTCACGTGTCTCTCACTTTTCTTTCGATTTTTTAGGCTGGAAAGACACCTTCCCTCTTTGAACATCTCACCCTCTCGTGGTCCATCTCAACGGGACTGGGCACAAGGTGGGAATGCCCGCCATCGTCAGGCCTGCGCGCCCCACCAGACTCGTTATGTCTTTTGAGGATTTGGGAGAAACGTCACACTACGTCACCCTGCCATTACAGGATAGAAATGATGACATTTATTACTAAAAAATAAGTAGAGACATGGGGGGCAAGCAGACTCCACACGGGACCCTGAATCCGTGAGGTACCTAAATATATGAATGCATTCATTTAGCAGGGTTACGGTGCAGCTGGAGCCAAGCCCGGGCAGCATGGGCCCAGCACCAGCCCATCACTGGGCACACCAGGGGCCAGCATGGCATCACTAGTCCACATAACCTAGACAGCTTACTAATACTGTCACTCAGCTTTTTATATGGCGCCTTTCACCGCAAACTGCAACTGCTTAGGGCACAGAAATCACTTTCTGTAAGGACCCATGCCTGGCACCACCTTATCAACCCTCGGTCACCAAATGTTTCCACAAGAGGAAGGTAGAGTGGGCAGTCAGTGATGGCACCAGCAGAGCCTCTAATCGAGGGCAGGCTGGCCGTGTTCACTGGGGGCGTCTTTGGACTGCGGGAGGAAAGTGGACCATCCTGATGACCCCCCCTTGGCCACGGGGTATGCAGGGAGTACCCCTGACTTGAACTTGGGTTTCCCTGTTGTGAGCAGCAGTGCTGCCACTGTGTCACCTGAAAGTGCAGACCTCTTGAACTGGACTAAGCACCTCTGACAATGTTATGAATGGTACGTCATCCATATGGCGTGGGCACAAGGCAGGAGGCCACCAGGCTCTTGCATGGCACGCACACACATATCCATCCTTGTGCCCACAGTGAAATCCCACCTCACTTGATGCGCTCATTTTTAGGGATGTAGAAGGACAAACCCACACAGACAAAGGGAGAACATAAAAACTGCACACAGACAAACGACGGGGCACTGGGTCACCGTGCCGCCCCTTTGGAGGTCCTACACGATCATAAAGGTGACACTTTGAAGATTTGGGCAGGACGCCACATGACGCACGCTCGGCAGGGGAGCTCGGTGGCTCTGCCATCACACCTGCAAAATAAATACATTTACAGACAAAGCGCACGTCACACACGCAGGCCTGCAAAGGAGTATAAATAAGGACTTGGCGGGTGGGTGACGTGCCACTTGAAACAGGAAAGCCGAAGTGCGGCCAGCTGCGAATTGCGACAAGCGTTTCTATAAAGTCAAAAGAAGACATGCAAAAAGTGCAAGTTGGCTGTAGCGGGGCGCGTGTGGCACACATCTGCTCCAGGGGTCTGCAGGGGTACCAAGACCACCCAGTGGTGCCACGCGTGTCACTTTACATCCTGTCAGTTTGTTTTGTTTTTTTTTTTTGCCATTTTAGCACATGGCTCTCCAGACTCCAAAACGTTTTTGGGGGTATAGGGGGCACCAAGATGGCCACGTGCGTCAGCATCCACGTGCTTTGGAGGGCAGATCTCGTTGGGCCTTTTGTGAAGGGATTGCTCCGGGGGTCCTCAGAGCCGAGCCCGTGTTTCAGGCCGTAGTGCTCTCAGTCTGTGTGCCAGCTGTGCCCCCCCCCCGCTCACACCTCCGCGCACTCCGTACAATGCTTGAGAAACTCTGCCGCTCGCTCGTCGGAGTAGGTGGCCAGGCAGCGGGGACACTGCAGGGCCTGGTGCTCTGCTCGGGACCGCCGGCTGGCCGTGGACAGCTCCTGCGTCATGGGGGACCTCGCGGGGGACCTGCCACTTCCCGTCCGCTCCGGACTGCTGCCCAGCAGAGGCTCCATGGTGTCGGCTTCCAACTGTGCGGGGCTCCTGCCCCCGGGGTGAGCATGGCATGGTGAACTTCGATCCCGCGAGTCCTAAGCAAATTGAAAGGAGCCACAAGTGAACGTCACAGCTTCACGCAAAGCCCCACAGCTACACCAGAGTGGGCCGGCCGGTCAGCCGGACCACCCGCCTCGATGTTTCTCACCTGCCTCCGGAGCTGCGACTGCAGACGGACGATCTCTTCTTTCAGGTCGTGGATTTGGCTCTGGGCCCTTTCTCTGTCCAGTCGTTCGGAATTGAAGTCGTCGGCGTAAACGAGAGCCTGGAAGAAAAAAAAAAAGGCACCGGGGGGCATTAAAACCAGCGACACATCAGAATCGAGCGGGACGACGAAGACACTCGAGGGGTACTGAGCGACTGTGACGAGCTTCACGAGAGAGCGCCACCTCTGTCTCTACTCAGTCACTGCATGAGACCGAGCCGGGCCAGCCGGGCCGCGTCCACACGACTCACGACTACCGCTGGTCTCCGTTGTCACCTCCTGTCACACTAGCACTGGAAATGGGGAGACCCCTGGAAAGGCTCTTCAGGGTCATAAAGTTCTGCAAATGCAGGCTCAGTGTGGCAGTGTGGATGGAGGAAAATGGAAAGCTTTGGAAATGCAGACTCCGATTGGTCCGTGCTCGTTGAGCGGCTCTGCCCCGATTGGTCCGTGCTCGTTATGCGGCTCCTCCCTGATTGGCCTGTGCTCGTTATGCGGCTCCTCTCCAATTGGTCCGTGCTCGTTATGCGGCTCTTCCCTGATTGGTCAGTGCTTGTTATGCAGCTCCTCCCCGATTGGTCCGTGCTTGTTACGCAGCTCCTCCCTGATTGGTCTGTGCTCGTTATGCGGCTCTTCCCTGATTGGTCCGTGCTTGTTATGCAGCTCCTCCCTGATTGGTCCGTGCTTGTTATGCGGCTCCTCCTGCATTGGTCCGTGCTCATTATGCAGCTCCTCCCCAATTGATCTGTGCTCGTTATGTGGCTCTTCACCGATTGGTCTGTGCTCGTTATGTGGCTCTTCCCCGATTGGTCCGTGCTCGTTATTCGGCTCCTCCCTGATTGGTTCGTGCTCGTTATACAGCTCTTCCCTGATTGGTCCATGCTCATTATGCAGCTCCTC
>JANRMT010062823.1:25614441-25631947 GCA_026402145.1 Polypterus bichir lapradei | reverse complement strand
AAGGCGCTATATAACAGATAGATAGATAGATAGACAGAGTGAAAGGCACAAGTTGACGTCCACGGACCCCCCGTCCCCAAACCTGCTCCTCCAACAACCAGAAGTCGCAGAGCTGGCTGCTATTTTAGGGTGGACGTGTGGCACCAGGCCCAGTGACAAGTGAGAAGATGACAAGTTTGAAACGGCTGTGTGACACTCACACTTTCGCAAGTGCAACGGGGGCTTGGCTCACTCACGAGGTGAACTGGGACACAAACTGGTGGGTGAGACGCAGCCGCTGGCCTCCCTTCCCCGTCCAGTCTTAGAGACTCCGCAGATTGAGGGTGAAGCCCCTGGTCCTCCCCTAACTAGATGCCCAGCTATGAAAGCAACGGCGCCACGGGAAGTCGACGTTCACTATGCCAATGGCGATCGTTGGAGCCCCTTAACCGCGGCCGGCGCCCGGCGATCACTCGACGATTGTGCTCATGCGTTGGCATTTCACTGGACAGCAGCCTTTTAGCTGTAAAACAGGACCTTCCCTGGAGACCCCGGCACTTCATCCCGGTTGGCTCCTTTAGCCCTCACACCGTACAGCAGTGCGGCCGGCAGGTTCTCCACCAGACTTAACTTCTCGATTGATTTGAATGAACAAAGAACCCTCCACTGGTCACATAAGAGCCAACTGCTGCCCACCCAGCAGTCCCCCTCTACCCGAGACGGTCGTCCCCGTGGCACGCAGGGTTTGTGTATTAAGGTTACACAGCAGATCAGTACTGGAAAAATACCGAAAAACTCAAATCTTAAAGCAGTGCGGCATCAGCACAGGACATCACCCGACGCTCAGGACCCCCAGTTTTACATCGAATCACCACGGCGGACCCCCGTGCTCTGAATGTATAAATGTGCGGGAAACGAAGCAGCTGTGAATCGAGGGCTACGGGGGGCATCAGCTATTTGCTTAGTTATGTGTTGATTATTTAACAGACGCACGCACACCCCCATATCCCCCCAAACGCACACACTGCCACCCCCCAACACGGTCCTGCACTCCCGTCTACTGCTCACTTAAAATTTAAATCAAATGGGGGGGGGTTCCCCCCCCCCCCACCCCCCCCCCCCCCCCCCCCCCCAACCTTAAGTGTGACCTTTAGGTAGCGACAGGACCCTCGTCTTCGACACAAACAGGGGACGGTGCCCACATGGCAGTGCTCGAATTGGGAAACCACTGCAAAAGCCCACTAGACCTGTAGGCTGAAGTTCTGCCCTGCTGCCTCACATCTCCACAAAGCCAAGATCACCACGAATGCCGAGGTTCAAGACCCTCAAGACTATGCCACTGACTCCCCCCAGACCACTTTGGGCCCATCCATCCCCTCAACTCTCCGATGTCCTTTAGAAGATCGAGGACAAGTGACAGCGATTGGCCACCTCAGGTCAGCTGTTGTCTGGAGGCCCAAAGTCAGGTTTGGTGGGCATTCATTTACAAAGCATCAGGGAATTGCATGGACTGTGAAGGAAGGGAGAAGACCACCAAGAATGGCTACCACCTGACGTGGCCGCACACGGTGCCCCCTTCACAAGCCGCAGCGTCTCATGGAAAATGAGCTCCTGGCATACGTGTGCAGATCCCTGCCTCTCGGGGTCTTCTGTTGTGCTTCTTGGGGTGCCCAGGTGGTCTGTGGTAAACTAACAGCAGCGGTCGACCATCAGACTTTAAGGGGCTTTCCTGTGATCGACCTCGGGATTTTTCCAGGCGTGGGCGCTTTTAATCCGGGAACGTCCAAGTGTGTGTGAACAAATAACAGTCAATTCCTGGGAATGTCCCTGGCTGACCAGCAGAAGAGGGGGCATCCTGTAAAGTGCCACCCCTGCTGCCTTTCCTGCTTACGTCGAGAGCTCCTCGGGGAACGTGTGGGCTTTTCTGATACTCCGAGTCACTGCAAATTACAAAGGGGGGCAGCATGGGAAGAGCCCCAGGAGGACCACCCGGTGGGAGTTTCTGAAGACAAACCTGAAGCGTACCCAGACAGCCAGAGGGGGCACAAGCCCGCACTCACCGAGGGGCAGTTAACCTCACAAAGAAAGTAAAGGAGGTGGGAGGCAAAAGAGGAGAACCTGGAGAGACCACCAAACCAACGACACGCTCGGGGGGCCATCACGGGACACACTCACAAAGGACCACCATGGAGACGCCAGTTCAAGGGATGGCAGCGAATGACACAGAGAAAGTGAACCCGCTGCGGCCCGGGCACCACCGTGGAGCGCTTACAGGACACGGGCTGGGGGGCTAATTAGAGACACAAAGTAACCAGTTGGCACACATAATGGGGGTGGCAGAAAAATCAGGAACACCTGGTCAAACAGCCACAGTGACACGGGGACCACATCCAAACTCCAGAGAATCGGAAGCTAGGAGTCACGAGGGCACCCCCTTCAGCCGGGCTCCAGTTCAGATTAGGGGGTCCCACACTTCAGCTGACGGCAGCAGTGAAGCAAGAAGGTCACCAAGTACGAGCGCCATATGGGAGGCGTCCTCAAATCAGAACACCAAGTTCTCACCAGGACACTCGGTGGTGGCGCACACACGTGAACGGCACATGACTCGACTACGCCACCCCACACCGGGCCACCAAGTGGCAGAACGTGCAAGCTGGGCCCGCACTGAGGAGCGCTAGGACAGCAGATGGACAAAGAGCCCAAAGGTCACTCACGTAAGCCAGCTTCTGTTTCAAGGCGTCGTTCTCGTCCTGCAGTCGCTGGACCGCCATCTGCAGCTGTCGGGAGTCACACATCTCGGAGCTGGGAAGCTGTGGGAGAAGACAACAAGAGTGAGCGGCATGGTGACCACCCTATTTGAGAGCTGAGCCCCCAGCGCGTGTCCTCCGGCAGCGCCGAGTTACGTGGGAATCGCTTTAGGGTCAAAACAACGGACTTGACTCAGAGTTTCCAGCTCCTTGTAATCCAACCATCCGGGGAGTTTCCTCGGTTTTTCTTTCGGTTTTACTCTCGACATCACAGTTTGCGTTGTGCGATTCTCAGACTGCCAAGATGCCCCTTGAATGACCTCGCCACAGCCACAGCCCACCCACCACACTGCCCACTTCTCTCCCAGTGACCCGCAGCTGAGCAGACCCATCTCCTTTCTGACACTGGACTAGAATCACCAGCCGCCATCCTGCTGTGCCCGGAGGAGCAGACGGCCATTGGCCATCGCTTCACACCCGACTGAGCAACCAAAGTGGGGCGAAAAGCCAAGACGACAGAATGTGGAGTTACGAGGATCTGAAGACCCCAAAACCAGAAATGCTGACACGACGAGCGTCTGGGGTGCTCAGCAGAACATCCGTAACGTATTTGTATGTCACCTCTTCACAGCACAGGATTCAGAGAGACGTCACATCAATGGGAGGGACCAGGATGACAGTGTGGGGTGACCTCCTGCTGTAGGCCGCTGCCCCCAAGCCCAGTGGGTTCAAATCCCACGTCTGGTCACTCCTGGGGTGAAGCCTGCAGGTCTGCCCTCCTGTCGCGGTCCCAGCGCCAGCTGTTATGTGAAAGTGTGACGGACTGGTGCCCCCCGTCCTACCATGTGCCCGGTGACAATGCAGGATGGAGACTTTTACGTCATATAAAGTTATACTGGAAATGACAGCAGAATGGCCTCCTCCTCGTTTTATCTTCTTCATCTGCTCATCTGATAAAAAGGGGACAATAACAAAGACGTCCTACAGACGAGGATACCAACGATAGACCACATGAGCTTGTGGAACAGACGGTCATGCCGGTGACCGGGGTCCCTGCCACCCACCCCAAGACGTACCTTCTTGCACGGCTCCACGTCATCCTCTTGCGGTGTGCAGTAATTCCGGTTCTTCCCCTCCAGCTTGTGGGCGAGCTGCTGGCACACTTGCACGGTGGCTGCCAGCTGAGTCCTTAGCTGCTCCTTCTCCTCTGTGAGGGAATGGCAGAGCACCTCGCGGGTGGCCTGGACGCGGTCCTTCTCCAGGAGCATCTTCTGCAGCTCGCTGATCTGCAGATCTTTCTCGTGCTGGGGTCTTCTGATCATCTTCTGGATCTCGTGCTCCTTCTCGTCGACTTGCTTTTGCAGGGTCTGCAGCTCCTAAAATGAGACACAAGAGCAAAGCCAAGGGTGAAACCTTCAGTAGCGCCTCTCCAATGAAGTGCCTTACGCGACCGCTCATGGACATGGTGCTGGCACCTCCCCCATCGAGCCCACCCAACTGTCCCAGTCACTATTTCTGGCTGCCCACAAGTCCTGAGGGGATATTCTCTGTGAGAGCCCATCGATGAAAGTGAAAGAAAACCTCAGACAACATCTCAACGGCAAAACCCTCCACAGATGATTCACATATGGCTGGAAAGTTCAAAAGTTCACCAGAAAAGACTCCATCGACGCCTCAGAAGGTCCGACGGTCTGCTTGGAAGACACAAAATCACCTCACACTTTGGTGACCCAAACCAGATATGGTCCATTAGGACCAAGGCCTGGCAGACACAGTCATGCCACTGAGATACCAACCTGAAGAGCAGAAGGTCACAGCAGCTCCTGGAGGATGCCTCTCATGGACCACCTACATTCAGTGTGACACTCTATGAAATGACCCAAAGGCCATCTGTCACTGATGAGCCAGCGGAGCCATAAAGCAGCAGACCCGTCCAGGGGTCACAAACCTCCGGCCATTTATGTCCACTTCATATATTAGAGTGCAGGATAATCAATCAGTCGGGCCTTATCTTATGAAGCACCTTTCACCGAGGGCACAAGTAGACAGAGGATGGCAACAGGGTGACAAAGACTTAAACACAATGGTCAGTCTGAGGGTCTGAACTTGGGGACCCTCTTCAGTAGCTGACTTTACTACATGCTGGCCAGCCGATGAAGTCCTGTGAAGGAGTGACGAGATGTGCCCGGCTCTTCAAGTGAAACGACAAAGACGTCCAGCTAAGCAAAAAACACCTGAAAAGACCCTCAGCCCGGCGGTCTGAATAGAGTGGCTGTGTGACAACAGGCGGAGACAAGTGACGCCAACTACAGAGCCCCTCATCTGCGACACCGCGGTCACTCATTGCCAATGAGGAGAACTGACCAGGAGCAAGCAACTCGGCGAGGACGTGGAAAAGTCGAGAGACACGTGGCACAAACGGGGCACAAGGGGCAAAGGCTTAAAAAGCTTCAAAGCAAATCAGACCCTGCAATGTCATTTACAAAGTGGGGGTCTGGGGGGGGTCATATAGCACCTTTGGAATGACTCTGGAGTCTTGTGAGCCTCATCTCAACCTGACACAGCGCAGTCACTCGTGAAGGACAGCAGAGCAACGGACATCTTGGTCAGCATGGGGGGGGGGGGGGTCATGTGGGGCAAATTGGAATTCTGGAGATTATGAGGGCATGAAAAGGCATTTTAAATATACTTAGAAATGATAGATACATACTCAAGAAAGGCGCTATATAACAGATAGATAGAGTAGATAGAGAGATAGATAGATAGAGTGAAAGGCACTATATAACAGATAGATAGATAGAGAGATAGATAGATAGATAGATAGATAGATAGATAGATAGATAGACATGAAAGGCGCTATAAGACTCACACACAGATATTACAATCATGTTTATGATTTTTCTTGTATTTCAGGTCTTACCTGCTGATATCTGCGGGTATTCAAAGCACCATAAAGTATTTTTTTGCATTGGGTGTATAAACTTGAATGCCATTTGTTTTGTATTACGGGTATTAGGAGCTATTAGTGTTTATGTTTAATTACTACTGTATATATTTTCTAGGTTTGAGCTGCCATTTTATATATGTAGATTACTGACATTAATAAGCATGACCGGGTATTGGATGCGGGAGTGGCACAGGTGGCAGCCTTTACCAGAAGTTGTGCCCTTCTTGAGGGTCTGTGAAGTCCTGATATCCCCTCGATGCACAGCCTGTATTACAGGTTTTATATTTCACGTGTTATTGTCAGTATTAATATATGCTGTAGATCTCACAGTATTTGTTATTTATTGTGTATTACAGATGTTTAAAGAATGCCATGTATTACTGGTAGCAGTTGGCACTTTATGCGCTATTGATTTTACTAAATATTACCTGCAGATCCAATATCAATAGTATCATGTTTATTATACAGCAGATTTTGTATGATACTGCAGGTGTAATTATTAAGTAGTAATTATCATTATGAGTTCCAAATGAGCAGAAATGTTAAAGTATGAACGAGTATTTAAAGCATCACGTTTGTGCCACGCTGTATGTTCTCTAGGTGTGCACTGTTGGCACTATGCTGGGCTCATTCGGTTTGCACTTTAGTTCCTGTATTACAGGTACTAACGAGTATTGCAAGTTTTTGATTATTTCATGTACTCTCAGTAGTAATTGGCATTTTACTTGGCACGTATTATATAATAATAGTATGACATTATCAATTATTGGCCGTTTTGCACGTGTGCCGATTATGATAGGCAGCGACACATTTGAGCAGGCCGGGCCTTCACTGACCTCATCGATGTGTTTTGTATTTCAGGTGTCAACTGCTATTAGTGTGATGTGTTTTTCAGGTCTGCGTTGGCATTGACACTCATCGGGTATTATATGTGCTGACCCTGTAGTCAGGATAGCGCGGGTTGGATAATGGATGGACATTACAAGGCCTATCATAAACACAACACTCTACTGATTAAGCCGTAGTAATTGCCTTTGTTTTTTGGATGATATTAAACACGCAGCACTAAGTGCGGTTCAGACGCAGTGCTGTACGTTTTTGTGTTTTACGTCACTTATTATCGGCAGCACACGTGTGCGTGTGTCCCACGTAGGACAGCCATTGAGGCTCATTACGTTTGTTCCCCGTTTTGTGTTTCACGGCTGATCTGAAGTCAGATTTCGTCGGCTGTAATTTGTCCTCCTGCACCTTACAGATTTGTCTCAGGTGCTGCGCAGTTAGGGGTCTCGGTGTTAATTTTGTGCGTTAGACGCATTAACTGGCGTCCTCACATACCCAGTATATTCTGGGCTGTTGGCATTAATGGCTGCTTCTCTGCCCACCGGAGCACAGACCTGTTATTTGTCTTATAGGTTTGCTTCTTTTACCGACACCTACTCTGCAGCCATTGTGACGCACGGCACACAAGCCCCCCAACTAACCAGCCAGTGGCACCCAACACAATTTCCGGGTCTTTCTTTCCATGGTGTGCCCCTGCTTCATCCAGTGCCATCTGAGGAGCTGCAGCCAATCCCAGCACCCTAGAGTGTGACAGCAGAGTGTGACACCGTGGTCACAAACTTTAAAGAGACATATACCATATATATATATACAGTGGAGGAAATAATTATTTGACCCCTCACTGATTTTGTAAGTTTGTCCAATGACAAAGAAATGAAAAGTCTCAGAACTGTATCATTTCAATGGTAGGTTTATTTCAACAGTGGCAGATTGCACATCAAAAGGAAAATCGAAAAAATAACTTTAAATAAAAGATAGAAATTGATTTGCATTTCATTGAGGGAAATAAGTTTTTGAACCCCTACCAACCATTAAGAGTTCTGGCTCCCACAGAGTGGTTAGACACTTCTACTCAATTAGTCACCCTCATTAAGGACACCTGTCTTAACTAGTCACCTGTATAAAAGACACCTGTCCACAGAATCAATCAATCAAGCAGACTCCACACTCTACAACATGGGAAAGACCAAAGAGCTGTCCAAGGATGTCAGAGACAAAATTGTAGACCTGCACAAGGCTGGAATGGGCTACAAAACCATTAGCAAGAAGCTGGGAGAGAAGGTGACAACTGTTGGTGCGATTGTTCGAAAATGGAAGGAGCACAAAATGACCATCAATCGACCTCGCTCTGGGGCTCCACGCAAGATCTCACCTCGTGGGGTGTCAATGGTTCTGAGAAAGGTGAAAAAGAATCCTAGAACTACACGGGAGGAGTTAGTTAATGACCTCAAATTAGCAGGGACCACAGTCACCAAGAAAACCATTGGAAACACATTACACCGCAATGGATTAAAATCCTGCAGGGCTCGCAAGGTCCCCCTGCTCAAGAAGGCACATGTGCAGGCCCGTCTGAAGTTTGCCAATGAACACCTGAATGATTCAGAGAGTGACTGGGAGAAGGTGCTGTGGTCTGATGAGACCAAAATAGAGCTCTTTGGCATTAACTCAACTCGCTGTGTTTGGAGGAAGAAAAATGCTGCCTATGACCCCCAAAACACCGTCCCCACCGTCAAGCATGGGGGTGGAAACATTTTGCTTTGGGGGCGTTTTTCTGCTAAGGGCACAGGACAACTTAATCGCATTAACGGGAAAATGGACGGAGCCATGTATCGTGAAATCCTGAGCGACAATCTCCTTCCCTCTGCCAGGAAACTGAAAATGGGTCGTGGATGGGTGTTCCAGCACGACAATGACCCAAAACATACAGCAAAGGCAACAAAGGAGTGGCTCAAGAAGAAGCACATTAAGGTCATGGAGTGGCCTAGTCAGTCTCCGGACCTTAATCCAATAGAAAACCTATGGAGGGAGCTCAAGCTCAGAGTAGCACAGAGACAGCCTCGAAACCTTAGGGATTTAGAGATGATCTGCAAAGAGGAGTGGACCAACATTCCTCCTAAAATGTGCGCAAACTTGGTCATCAATTACAAGAAACGTTTGACCTCTGTGCTTGCAAACAAGGGTTTTTCCACTAAGTATTAAGTCTTTTTTTGTTAGAGGGTTCAAAAACTTATTTCCCTCAATGAAATGCAAATCAATTTCTATCTTTTATTTAAAGTTATTTTTTCGATTTTCCTTTTGATGTGCAATCTGCCACTGTTGAAATAAACCTACCATTGAAATGATACTGTTCTGAGACTTTTCATTTCTTTGTCATTGGACAAACTTACAAAATCAGTGAGGGGTCAAATAATTATTTCCTCCACTGTATATAAACACTAAAATATCAGGTGCTCCAGAATAAGGGAAACAAAGTCAACAGAAATACAAGGAGAAGGAAGAAACAAATTCCCAGTCATCCGAACGCATGGCAGTGGTGGCACTGGGCAGAAGCCAGTCCTTCACAGGACACCCAGAGGTAAATGTGGTCTGCTAGTGGAAGCCCACCCAGCCAGGACTCCAAGCAGAGGAGGCCACGTTCTCCATGGCGGCTACAGACCGAGAATGGACCCCCTTGTCGGGCGTTTCTTTCAAGCTGACCCTCAAGTAAAGGCTGCACTTGGTTTCCATTTCAGAAACCCGAGACCAGGTAGGTTCCCCTGGGTGCCAGTCTGAGGGAGGTCGAAGGCCACGGCGTTACCCCGCCAACCTCAGAGGAGTAAAAGGAATAACCGAAAAATCAGGTGGGCATCTGACCCCCAGTCCCCCCCCCCCAAAAGAGGCATCTCAGACCCAACGTTAGAAACGCGGCACCTACCGGCTGGACCCCCGGGATCGGGACGGCTTCTTGACGAAATGCCACTACGCTCGCGGTCTGCAAGGCGCTATAGCCGCGTGTCGTAATTCCCCCACTCGCGGGATGACTGGTGCGTGCGTCACTACAAAACTCCGGCGACATCTGCCTCTCCGAGTGACATGTCGGCTTCCTTTCACTGCTTTACGACTCCGGCCGCTCGTCTCACAAGTTTCCACGGGGAAGGAAGGAAGGAAGGAGGGGAGGGAGGAACAGAAATCGCCATTTGTTGAACCGACGGACGGACGGACGGCCGGACGGCGCAGCATTTCGCGAGCAATGCAAACCCCGAGCCGCCCCCCCCCCCAACGAGAGCTCACCCGCTTCAGGGTCTCGACGAGCTGCTCCGCCTGCCTCTCGTTGTCCTTGAGCTGCTGCTTCAGCCTGCTGATCTCCTTGCACAGCCCCTCCAGCAGACTCTGCGAGGGGCCGAACAGCAGCGGCGGCTCGTCGTGCGCGCCCAGGTGGACGGCGGTGCTCTCGTGCCGGGCCAGCCGCGCCTTCAGCTCGCCGATCACGTTGTCTTTCAGGCGACTCTGATGGGCCATCGCGGCCAGCTCGCGCCGGGCTTCGTGGTAGAAGGTGGCCAGCGTCGCGTAGCTCTGCACCTTGCTCTGAAGTTTCTCATTTTCCAGCCTGAGCTTGTCCGTGTCGTCCGGCTCCTCTGCGCCTCCGAGGCTGCTCTGCGCGGCGGACATGGCACACCGGGCAGCGCTAAAATGCCGTCATGTTTCGGCTCGCTTTTGGTTTTGTTTTTTTGACTTTGCCACTAAAGTCCACGCAAGGCGCGTCTCATGTCTCCCGTCCAAATGATCAGTGCTGTGAAAGAGAGACGCGCATTACGAAATTTGGTAATATTCCAGTGATGGGGGGGATTTCCTCTCGGGACTTCCCCGCCGTTCCGCCGGACTTTTCTTGTACTTTTTGAACTCACGGTGCTGCTTTCCGTACTTGTCTGATTAAGCCCTGTTGGGAAGAGGACAAAGGGAGCCCCGCTGACGAGACGACAAGGACTTTTTTTTTTCTTTTCTTTCTCTTTATCCCTTAAAGTTAACTTAACAGTTTGCGGGAGCTGCGAAGACGCCGCCTCGAACTGCGCATGCGCGCGGCGGCTTCCTGCAAACTACGTGCTGCGCGCTGCCGCCTGTCGGCTTTTTATTCTTCGGCGATTGAGATGCTCGGGGCTCCCACGACACGCCAAACGAAGAGTCTTTACCGCTGTGGAGTACGAGTAATAGCCTGAAAAGGCGGGGTGCCATCGGAAATGCCAGTCGTTCCTTATTGTATATAGCGCCGTTCGATCCGGGCTCTTCAGCTCACTACACACCCTGCTGTTTTGCGCTGCTTACCGAGTTTCTCTTTCTCAGTTATTTCTACACACATTTAAGTGTTACAGTAATTAAGAGCTGGTACTGACCCTCCCCCTCTACTCGCACTGTCACTTGGTGCCACCGTGGGAGAGACACCAGGGATGAAAGGATTCTGTCAACTCATCAGATGTGGCAGTGTTTGCAACAAGGAGACCAGGGTTCAAGTCCAGCGTGGAGTTTGCATGTTCTCCCAGTGTGTGTGTGTGTATGTGTGTGTTTGGACTGCCGCCGGGTTACTCCAGCTTAAGTGGCCTGTGATGGACTGGCATCCCGTCCAGCGATTGTTCCTGCCGTGCACCCGATGCTTGCATTGATAACCTCCTTGCAACTCTGGAATGGATGTGTGGGTTTAGAAAACGGATGGACTTGACCAGAGTGCTCAGCGCAAACGTATGTAATACTGCAAAATGGCCAGCAGGGGGCGAGTGGCCAGGACCCTGAGTGTGTGTGTCCTAACTAAGCAAGGACCCCCAGGGGTCTTTGTTCACCTGATGGCTACTGGCCGTACTCTGTAGAGAGGCCTTATGATGCAGCGCAGTCATTCCTGTTATTAATGGCACACTCAGTTGTTTCATCAAGTGGGGTGGTGGGGTCCCCGGGGGTGGGTGGTGGGCTCCTCCTACTTGGTGATTTCAGCTTGAAACGATGCACAAAAAGTTTAAATGATAGTCATTTGTGTATCACGCCCTGTGATGGCATCACCCGGTGCTATCTGACCCCCCAACACCACATGCTGGACCCTTTACTGGATGCCAGGTGAAATCCCATCACCACTAATTAAACAATGAGGTCCAGTGCTCTGCCCGAGAAGGTCACTGCAGTTCTTGCATTTCACTGTCCATTCCAGGACTTTGGAATTTTCTTCTGTTGAGAAGCCCCCTTGCTGATGTCCCTGATCAGAGACCACCTTAAACTGCCCTGCGCCATTCAGACTTTCACTTTATACAATTTCTCGTATTAGGAATTTGTTACTTTTCGCATACCCCTTGGGGTCAGAGCGCAGGGTCAGCCATCGTACAGCACAGGGCCCCTGCAGCAAATACAGGTTAAGAGCCTTACTCAAGGGCCCAGCAGTGACGGGGATTCGAAGCAGCAACCTTCGGGATACCAGCGCAGATCCTTAGCCTCAGAGCCACCACTCTGCCCTAAAAGTACTGTCAGGAGTGGGATTTGAACCCACGCCTCCATTTGGAGACCAGAACACCCTTCACAGAGTGAAAGACTGCAGTCCTTGAGTCTGGCGCCTTAGACCACTCGGCCATCCTGACTTGTGCCCTGTTAGCCCACATCCTTATGGCACTAAGCCTGGTCTGCGCTGGCAGAGCCCACCCACCTCTATGGACTCCCGGATATCCCAGTCCTTCCTTCCTTCTTTCCGTGTGAATTGTCAGGAATTGGGATTTGCTCTGTCGGGACTCAGTGTGGGTGGGCTAAGCAACATCTTTCTAACCATCTGCTGGCACCTTGAGAGCCCTACCTGCAGTGACAATATGGTGGGTTTGTGTGTCGCGATGCCCATCTGGAACTCTGAGAAGTTGTGTCAGCTGCTGCTGTCCGCCGACTGCTTTCATGAACGGTCAGTTTTTGGCCCAATGCCCCACCACATTGTCCTGCTTATGCCAGCTGGGTTACACTCCACGTTGAAAGGCTGGCAAAGTCCAGAAAGCTTCAAGGAGCACAAGAATAATACATTTTATTTCTATAGCGCCTTTCCCATGCTCAAGGCACTTAGAGAATATAAGAAAGAACGGCAGGGTATGCAGCGTATAGCATTGTACAGAGCAAATAAATAAATAAAGAAGATTACGACAGTGAATTCAGACAACAGAATTGAAGGTCCAGCACACACACACACAGGTGACATGAGCATCTTGACATGGAGGTAAACTGAGAGAAGGGGAACGAAGTCAAGTCGAGCTAAAAGTCTTCCTGAACAGATGAGTTTTGAGTTGTTTTTTAAAGGAATTCATGGAGTCAGCTGACCTGATTAATTTCGGGATGTCATTCCAGAGGCTGGGCACTCGCTAAACAGCTGAAGGCCCTGCTGTCACCCATGGAGTGTAGATTAGTGGGGGGCACAACAAGATGGCCAGAGTCAGAGGACCTTAGTGGATCAGCGGGCAGGCACATAGTGATGGAGAAGGTCACTGATGGAGTTTGGCGCGAGGTTATTTAAGGCTTTGTAGGTTATTAGTAGGATTTGATATTCGATTCTGTAAGACACGGGGAGCCAGTGAAGACGGAGCAGGATGGTGTGATGTGCTCGCTGCTGCTGGTTTGTGTCAGGACTCTTACAGCTGAGTTTTGAATAAGCTGGAGCGGTGATATAAGATTAGAAGGGGCACCTGCCAGCAGTGAGTTACAATAACCGATACGGGATGTGATAAAAGCAGGACGAGTGAAAAGGAGAGGAAGGAGCGAACACGGGATACGTGACGGAGGTGAAAGTAAGAAAGTTTCTTAATGTGATTTATGTGGGCGGAATAAGAGAGGGAGGAATCAAAAATGACACCGAGACTCTTCACAGTGGAGGCAGGTGTGATGAGATCACCGCCAAGATGGACTGGGACGGAGCTCATTTTATTAAGTTGTACTTTAGTCCCAACTTGCAGGAGTTCAGTTTTGTTGCAGTTTAATTTTAAAGAGTTCTGCTCCATCCAGGTTTTAATTTCACTAAGGAAGGTTGTGAGCTGAGAAAGCTCTGATGAAGTTGCACTTTTAACACTGAAGTAGAGTTGAGTATCATCTGCATAAAAATGATAGCCCAGTCCATAGCTACGAATAAAATGGCCGAGGGGAAGCATAGAAATACAGAAGAGCAGAGGGCCGAGGACAGAGCCCTGAGGAGCTCCTTGTGTGACTGGCGCTGAGCTGGACCTGCTGTTACCAAGACTAACAAACTCTCATCTATCAGTCAGATAGGACTTGAACCACTGGAGGGAGGGCAGTGCCAGAGATACCCAGTGGCATGTTCTCCATTCTGGACAGCAGAATGTCATGTCTGACCCGAGTGTCAAATGCCGCACTGACGTCTAACAGAATTAATATGCTGGTCTGTCCAGAGTCTGCTGCCATAAGCACATCATTGGTTACCCGTAGCAGAGCAGTTTCACAGCTGTGCCACACCCTGGCACCAGACTCAAAGGGTGCCATCAAATTATTAGACGTTAAGTAATTGGGGAGCTGGGAAGCTTCAACACGCTCAAGAGCTTTCGACAGGAAAGGTAAGTGAGAAATAGGCCGGAAATTGTTAACACTGTCAGCATCAAGACCGGACTTTTATAACATTGCGGTCACAGAAGCGATTTTAAAAGTGAGCGGCACAGAGCCAATGTCGAGGGATGAGTTTATTATTGTTGTAACAGTCGCGATTATGGCATGACGGCAGGATTTACAGTAAGTAGTGTGCTGGGGATGGAGTCCAATACACAAGTAGTCGGCCTCATCTTACAAAGCAGGTGTGACTGGTGAGAACTTAGAGAAGGAGCTGGATGGAGTGGGAAAACAGGGAGAGATAAACAGAGGATGTATTTAAGTTAGTTGAATTATTTAGATCTTTAATTTTGTTACAGAAAAAGTGGAGGAAATCCTCACAGACTTCAGTAGAAGAGGTAGTTGGGCCGGATGCGGGTTCGAGTAGTTTATTAACTACAGAAAACAAAACCCTTGGGTTGTCGTGGCCACTTTCTATTATTCTGCCATCGTGGGTGTTCTTAGCAGCAGTTAGTGCTTCTCTGTAAGCTCTTTGGTGGTCAGCGAACGCCTGGATGTGCCCGATGAGGCCAGTCTTACGTGACATTCTCTCAAGGCGTCGGCCAGCTGCTTTCATAGATCGCAATTCTGAGTTATACCAAGGAGCTGAACGTTTAGAGGAAACCTCCTTATGTTTTAAAGGAGCTGTTTTATGAGACTGCTGGATATCCCCCTCCACCAGGACATGGCAGGCCAAGGTGACGGCCTTTGGGTGTCATTGGAGCCATCAGCTGGGTGGCCTGCTCACCACCGGCCAGGTGGACTTGATGAAGTGGTCACCTTTAATACACAAGTGAGTGCCCCGCAGTGACCTGGCGTCCCATCCAGGGCTGGTCCCCATCTTGTCCCCAGTGCTACTCGGAGTCTTTGGCTCCCTGGGACCTTGAAGAGAATGAGCGGAGTGAGAAGAACGGCGGACGGAAGGAAAGTCAAATCTCTAATATCCGGACAGCGCATGAGAGGACACGGCTAAGGCCCTCTGTCTTACGGCAGTCTGCTCGCTATCAAGGGTCACATCAACAAATCCTTGTGTTATATAGCGCCTCTCTCTGAGCACATCTTTATAATGGAACTTCACACATGGAGTCCCACTTTCTCTTACTTTATATAGCGCCTTTCTGCTCTGCTCTGCCACTCTAGGGCTTTGTCTTTTCTTTCCAGTGTCTTTTTGCCTTCCTGTTCCGTTGCATTGTGGGTCACACAGACTGCCACAAGATGGGCCTCACCTGCCTCATGTGTGGCAAGGAAAAGGTGGCATCTGCCAGGCCAAAGTAAGGCCTGCCCTGACATTCCCGGGTGGCATTCCCTGAAGCAGGTGGTGGCCTGAGCAAGAAATGAGAGCAGTGTGAGCGTGACAGGTGGCTTCTAAGAAAATCCTGAGCTGAAAGGCCAGCCGACATGCCATTGATGAAGCCCTTGAACTAAACCAGGAGGAGCGACGCGCAGCTCATCGGCAGCACGGTAATCGAAACTGAAGTGCCTGAAAGAGAAAGTGACACGGCAGGCTGCCAACCAGCCAGGCAGGCTCCGTTTTATACAGCGCCAGTCACAGAAGGCGCCATCACAGGCCACCTACACGGTGAAAAGGGACGCACAGGGAGGACGTGTGACATTTCAAATCAGACTCGATGTCACTCGGTGGTCATTTCTGAGCTGAGGAGTTGGCACTGTAAATCGTGGTGCCAGCTGGTTTTACACCATTTGGGTTTGAACTGTGGCCTGGCTCCTCCTGACCAGTTTGGTGGTGGTGGGCCGTTCAATTCCATTCCATTCAGGTTTATTTTTGTGTGGCGCCCTTCAGTGGGATTCTCTGGTGAAATGCAAATACCAACTTTTAAAAATGACTCCTCGTTAGATGAGAAGTGCACGTCACCACACCGATTTGTCCACTAAGACGTGAAGTAAAGCGGCTTGAGAACCGATTAACACCAAAGGAGCACAGCAACGCCTGTCTCGACCGTTCTGGTGCCCTGACCCCCCTGGTAAACATCCTTGTGACCCACCATGGAGGCCCCTTGGTGAATCAGATGTGATCGTCAGACCCGCCGCGTGCCACTCACAACCCACACAGGCCCACTAATCTTATAAAGAACTCGTCACCCGTCGGCGGCAGCTTGGTGTTTATATAGCGCCTTTCACATGCGTTATGGAGGAGAGGAAAACACCACCTCAGTCGGCAGCATCAGGGAGCCGCTTACCTGCACACACAAAACCGGGATGGGGTGCTGAGGGTCCCCTTCTGGACTTCTCTCTCGTGACGTCATTAAACCGCACAGAGAAAGAAACAAAAAGAGCTAAACGTCCTCACCGGCCGTCGAGAATCCGAAAGCGAGCCGTTCACTTGGCTTCTGTTTGTGTGCTGAAGTCAACCACGTCCATCGAGTCGAGCTGCTGATGATCCGCTGCGTCACCCGCTCGCGCTGTTTTCACATATTCATAGTAAAGCTTCTTCTTCTTCACTCGGCTGCTCCCGTTAAGGGTTGCCACAGTGGATCATCTTCTTCCATCTCTTCCTGTCCTTTTTATCTTGCTCTGTCACACCCGTCACCTGCATGTCCCCTCTCACCACATCCATAAATCTCCTCTTAGGCCTTCCTCTTCTCCTCTTGCCTGGCAGCTCTATCCTTAGCACCCTTCTCCCAGTATACTCATCATCTCTCCTCTGCACACCAACGCAATCTCACTTCTCTCTGACTTTGTCACCAACCTGTCCCACCTGAGCTGACCCTCTAATGTCCTCATTTCTAATCCTGTCCATCCTCGTCACACCCAATGCAAATCTTAGCATCTTTAACTCTGCCACCTCCAGCTCTGTCTCCTGTGCCACCATCTGCAGCCCATATAACACAGCTAGTCTCACTACCGCCCTGTAGACCTTCCCTGTCACTCTTGTTGGTATATTGATAGTAAAACGCTGGGTGAAAACTAAACTGTGCCATCTTAGCGCTGGGTGAAAACTAAACTGTGCCATCTTAAAACTGGGTGAAAACTAAATGGTGCCATCTTAGCGCTGGGTGAAAACTAAACTGTGCCATCTTAGCGCTGGGTGAAAACTGAACAGTGCCATCCTAGCGCTGGGTGAAAACTAAATGGTGCCATCTTAGCGCTGGGCGAAAAATAAACGGTGCCATCTTAGCACTGGGTGAAAACTAAATGGTGCCATCTTAGTGCTGGGTGAAAACTAAACTGTGCCATCTTAGCGCTGGGTGAAAACTGAACGGTGCCATCCTAGCGCTTGGTGAAAACTAAATGGTGCCATCTTAGTGCTGGGTGAAAACTAAACAGTGCCATCTTAGCACTGGGTGAAAACTAAATGGTACCATCTTAGCGCTGTGTGAAAACTGAATGGTGCCATCTTAGCGCTGCGTGAAAATTAAACTGTGCCATCTTAGCGCTGGGTGAAAACTGAACGGTGCCATCC
>JANRMT010062823.1:25573211-25614431 GCA_026402145.1 Polypterus bichir lapradei | reverse complement strand
CTAAATGGTGCCATCTTAGCGCTGAGTGAAAACTGAACGGTGCCATCTTAGCGCTAGGTGAAAACTGAACAGTGCCATCCTAGCGCTGGGTGAAAACTAAATGGTGCCATCTTAGCGCTGAGTGAAAACTGAATGGTGCCATCTTAGCGCTGGGTGAAATCTGAACAGTGCCATCTTAATGCTGGGTGAAAACTAAACGGTGCCATCTTGATCGATGCGTTTCGGTCACCGGATTGCAGGCAGCACGCGCTCTTCTGCTTGGCTGTGTGGCTGAGCCCCGTGCGAGTGCGGCTGAGATGAGACTGACACACGAGTCGTACGTATTGCGTTCACTTAAACACTAGCTGGACTTGGTGATGCCCGTTACTTTGAACGCGTTACCCCTGCGCTGCTCCGAGATTGCACTGCGGTGCTCGGTCCTGGATGTTCACATCCCGTTTATTTATACCCAGGCACCGTGCTGCACTTTGCCCGTTTATCTGTAAAAATTAAACCGTAAGCCGCTTATCAGGGAAAAACGACTCAACTGATTGTCCTGGAATTTTGCATGTGTTTTGCCGTTGGTCCAACTTAAAATTTAGAGGATATGTTCAAACCCTTATGAAGACCCCCAAAGGCCGCTGAAAGCACTTTTAACAATGCGGCACCCCCTCGTTTAACGCACTCATGCTTTTGGCACATGGACACTCATTGGGGGAGAGATGGTGACAAGACCCCTGGCCATCACAGACCCTTAGCCTCGCAGCTGGAACGTCCTGATGGTAGATTCAGAACAACAGGAAGGGGGACTACAATTCCCATCAGGCTGCAGGAGTGCACTATGGCAGCTGGGAGTGGGCACTGAGTTTTTCTCGCTGGCCAGTGGACAATCTTAAAGATCACAGGGACTTCGGCCATCGGGGCTCACAGGCTCTCCATCTCGCTGGACTTCCGGTTTGGTCCAGCAGTTTGTCCTTTTTGTCTCTTGTGTTGCCGCTGTTTATTTCTACAGATGCCAGCAGCGACGGGTACTTCGGGCCGTTTCTTGATTCATGATCTGAGGTCAGGCTCATATTCGCAGATCCGAGGATCTCAGATGTCATGGGAAGTCGATGAAAGGCTTCAGCCTCCATTCTTGATGTTCAAATACCGACGTCACCACGATTTACCGATTTTGTCAATTTTCTCAGGTCGCCGTCCTTCTTTCCATTGTCTGGTTTGCTTTACGATTTCGACAAGTTTCTCTTTGGAAAAACCCAAATACTTGAACTTTATTGGCACTGCAAGCCTTTATTTTAGACCAGAATCTTAGGGTTGTGTGTGTGTGTGTGTGTGTGTGTGTGTGTGGTGAGGGGGGCTCACACTGTAGCCCACTGATGGGGAGCATTTGTACAGATTGGGAAAGTCGACAAGATCAGTCTGCGTTCTTTATGAGAACTGAAAAGATTTAAAAACAACAACAACAATAAGAATAAAACTGGAAACTGAAAAACTCGTTAAATACGAGGACCTGGAAACCGAAATCAGGAGGATGTGGAGCTGGGAAGTGAGAAGTGGCTTCAGGTACACTGAAGAGAGGATTTGATCAGAGCCCACCCGCTGCACTCGGGTCCCGGTGGTCCATTGTGTGGTGGGTACGGCAGCACAGGCTCCCCACCTAAAGACCCCCCGGGCCGTCCACCGGCTAACAAAGTGCAGAAGATCAGACTTATGGACTCGGCACACGGCCTACAGAAGGGGTTTGGGTGAATCGCTTGTTGGGATCTGGACTTACCAGCCAACCGCCAAAAGGCAAGAAGAAATAAGAAGAAGAATAATAAAAAGAAAGAGAATATGAAGAAGAAAGAGAAGAAGAAGAACGTAAGGGAAATCACAGACAGCCATAAAGAGCTGGCCACCCGCATATAACTGGAAACCAAACGCAGCTTATAAGCGCATTAAAAACATAAAGGAGCGTCTGATTCCAGATGGCGGTGCTTCAGGTGATGAGGTCTTCTGACATGGAGAGGGGGGTCCAGGTGGGTGACATCGAGGGCGGTGAAGCCGTCAGTCTTCCGGTCTGCAGAGGGAGGAAGAGACAAGGTGTGAGTAAAGAGCGCCCTCCTGTGCTCCATCGGGACATTACCATCACCCGAGCCTTTAAGGTGTCCCCAATACGCGTGACCGTGACACACAGGAGACCCTGACCCAGGATAAAACAGTCGACTCTTTGAACGCACTGCTGAAGTCTGCCGTTTACGTCAAAAATGAGAATCTGAGCCAACATTAAAACCTGAGTTAGAGCCCGATGAACGTCACTACCGTCTGGGTGGGCTTCTCGTTTCTACAGACCCCTTGATGTCACATGATGCCGTGTGGAGTCCCGAGTCAGCGTTTCCAGACGACTGTCAGATTTCAATGGCATTGAGTGCTGTTTAGACAAATGGGGGGTCTTAGAGTTTAAGGGGCTGCTGTGACAACATTCCACTCTGGTAATTCCGCAGACCGGAACTCCAAGTCTGTGGGGCTGACAGTCAGATGAGCCCCCCAACCCAAAGGATAACCGGGTGGCACTCCGGGGGGCTGCAGCTAGAGGGTGGAGTCGGATTTTGCTGCCACCACCTCGATTGGTCACCTGCAGTTACATTCAGACTCAAACACACCCCTCCGCCACTTTTATCTATCAGTGTGCCGGGTTGGGGGATTGTCCACTCCACAGCACCCCCAAAGATGGCGTCTGTGGCCGTAAGGATTCTCTCATTAAGAAGAGAGACATACAGGTGGGCTTAAAGGGGGCTGTGTATGTGCGTGAGCGCCTCCTGCAGCTGGACTTGCTGCTCCTCCTGCCTTGTAGTCAGTGCTGCTGGGACATGCTGTGCCCACTCTGTGACTTCATCATCAGAAAATGACTGGAGGGATGGCCGGTCAGTTCAGAGCGTCTTTAGGACTAAAGAGTCCAGCGGGCTTCACAGTATTTACAAATCTGAACAACAAAAAAAAAGTGCAACTTGTATACAAAACCAGCAATAGACAGACACCTCGGGATAAAGACAAAAATACACTGGAGAACAGGGGTCCGGGGGGCTTTACTTGAAGTTGAGAGTTCCATACCACCCCACCACCCACACTCTGTAGGCAGACGATGACAAAATTCGGAGGACGTCTGAAGATGGCGCCATCATAGGCTTTGTGACTTGCGCCCCCTACAGGACTGGTTCAAGGCTGCCAGATCTCACTTGGTGGTCCTGAGTGATGGATTTATAGGGTCACTCCTGTCATGTATTCCTGCCTTAGAAAACTGATGGGTGGACCGACAGGTGGATGAGGGTCAAACGTCGGACCAGCACCCCCTACAGGACTCATTCTGCATTGTGCCCAAGCCTGTCAGAGTAGACCCTGCAGTCTCCCTGCTTCTGTGTAAGTGACAGAAGCCCCCCCCTCCCCCCCAGTATGGTTAGATGAATGGATAGGTGGACAGGTGGGTTAGGACTTGTGCCCCCTATAACACTTATTCATATCTTGTGCCCGAGTGAGCCAGAGGAGGCTCTGTGCGTCTGGTGTCCCTGTTTTGGAATACGAGTCCAATGAAAACAAATACACGAAGGTGAGGGTCTTGTGCCCAGCCCCCCCCCCCCCATAGGGACTGCTTCATGGCAGGGTTCCTCTGCAGCCCCTGTGGTCCTCTATTAGCCCAAGTGGTCTCAGGTAATGGATGAGCGAATGGTTGGGTGGGTGTTTGGACTTGGGATCACATGGTGGTCTGGCGCCTCCTGCAGGGCTGATGCTGCTCTTGGGTCTTGTTTGAAAGGGGACGGGCACACAGTTGAGATGATGTGCTTCGCTCGGTCACTCCTGCCAGCCCTCAGGTAGCATGAGAAGGTGACAGGTCAGCACTAGCAGGTTTGTGCCCACCACACGGCCACATCAGACACGTTAAGGTTTTTGGAGTCTTCTCATCAGAACTTTCCCAGATGTTCTCCGTCCCTGTCTGCGTCACCCTGAGCGGACTTGATGACCGCTGTCCGTAAGTGATGAGGAAGTGCAGAGAGTTGCAGTGACATTTCTGGACTAACAACAAAACAAAGGTTTTACATTAAGGAAGTGTAGAGTGATAAAAAAAAGCGCGATTCCTGTCAGTGAGCACAGAGGCCGTGCGGGGCGGAGGGCACCACAGTGACTAAGCGGTTAGGTGACAGGCCACTCGTCATCACCAGGACTCTGCTGGCCTTCTGATTCCTCATTTGGAACTCAGTTCTCGGGAAGTCAGGGTAAAGGAGGTCCCGGCAGGGACAGTAAACCGCAGGACAAATTGGGCTTAACACTGGACGGGACACTCATCTATGACAGCGGGCAAACATGGCGGGCCAATTTAGGGTAACCGGTTCATGTGGACAAGGGGACGAAGATGGGGGTCTGAGTCCGTATTCCTCAAGTGTCACAGAAACGCAACAAAAGTCACACGAGGATTTGTCCTGCCTCAGATGAGGACGTGATAAGTGGCCATGAAGTGAGGAGTACGAGGCCACGTCACCAGTTTACGGTACCCTGAGCTGCAAAATGGCACTCATGGAGGCGTAATGCAGTTTCTAAGTTGGCACTTTGGAATTTTCTGATGCTAACGCTAAGGCTTCTGAGTAGAAATAATAATTAGAATCAAAGAAGTAGCACGAGATGAAATCCATAACAAGGCAGGATGTCACACTGAGCTGCATGTAATTCTTGCCACTTTGTGACAACATCAGGCACACTGGAGTAACGAGCACCGAGGTGGGAAGACCGAGCCGCACTCTCCGCTTCGGAACAATGGATGGTCCAGAGGAGTCACCTACCCGCTGCTATGGCCACCGGAACTCGTCACATTCTAGACTTGTGTGCCGCGTCCCACTCCATGAGCCCCCCCTTACCTTCTACAGGACTATCGGGCATTCAGCACTTTAGTAATTTTAATCCTGTAACTGAGCAGGAAGTCTTAACTTTAATTACTAAAATGAAGCCCACTACTTGTTCCCTAGATCCAGTGCCAACAAAACTAGTAAAAAGTGCAATGGATGTTCTTGCAGCGCCTATTCTAACCGTTATCAATAGTTCATTACTGCATGGCACAGTACCTGATGCACTAAAAGTGTCAGTCATTAAACCTTTACTTAAAAAGTCAGACCTAGACCCACACATACTAAATAATTATAGACCTATTTCAAATTTACCATTTCTCTCTAAAATACTAGAAAAAGTAGTCGCCAGTCAGCTTCAGTCACACCTTATGCATTACAGTTTATTTGAGAAATTCCAGTCTGGTTTTCGCACTGGTCATAGTACAGAAACGGCACTAACACGGGTTATAAACGACATTCTGATATCCTCTGATGAAGGAAACTCCACAGTAATTATGTTATTAGACTTAAGTGCAGCATTTGACACCATTGACCATTCGATTTTACTGCACAGGCTAGAAAATGATGTTGGTCTTACAGGCCACGTGCTCGCTTGGTTTAGTTCTTATTTATCAAATCGATTCCAATACGTACAGAAATGTGCTGACAGTACTCCATCATTATACACAGAAGTTCAATATGGTGTCCCACAGGGCTCAGTACTGGGACCTTTACTGTTTTCACTTTACATGCTTCCACTGGGATCTCTCATTAGGAAACATCATGTTAATTTTCACTCGTATGCAGATGACACCCAGTTATACCTTTCATTTAAATCAAATGAAGTTTCTCCGATGTTGTCTTTAATTAGTTGTGTTAGTGAATTAAAGGAATGGATGAATGAGAACTACTTGTCTTTAAATACAGATAAAACAGAGATGTTAATTGTTGGAGGGAATGACGCTGATCACAACAATATTTTGTTGACATTTAACTCAGTTGGAATCCCAATTAATTTTACTGAATCAGCCCGCAATCTAGGAGTTATCTTTGATTCTAGCATGTCATTTAAAGCACATATTACAAAGTTGTCCAAAACATGTTTCTTCCATCTTAAAAATGTTAGGAAATTAAGGCGCTTTCTAAATAAACAGGATTGTGAGAAATTAATTCATGCATTTATCTCTAGTAGGATTGACTACTGCAATGCGGTGTTCACTGGCTGTTCAAACTGTTCTTTATAAACCTCCAGTTAATCCAAAATGCGGCTGCAAGAATTATTACAAGAACAAGAAAATATGAACACATAACTCCAGTTCTTAAATCCTTACACTGGCTCCCGGTTAAGTTTAGGGCAGATTTCAAAATCCTCCTTTTAACATATAAAGCATTAAATGGCCAAGGTCCGGCTTACTTGTCTGAACTTATCATGACTTACAAACCTGAGCGCACATTAAGATCTCAAGATGCCGGTCTGCTTATGATTCCAAGGATTAATAAAATAACAGTGGGAGGTCGAGCTTTTAGTTACAGGGCCCCTAAACTGTGGAGTGGTCTGCCTGCTTCTATAAGAGATGCCCCTTCGGTCCCAGCCTTTAAATCCCGGCTGAAGACTTACTACTTCAGTTTAGCATATCCTGACTAGAGCTGCTGATTAACTGTACATACTGCATCTCTGTTGTTAGTCATTAGCACTAAAACATAAGTAACATGATAAGTATAATTGAATACTAACCCTCACCTATTCTGTTTCTCTTCTCGGTACTCAAATGTGGCAATTGGTGCCACGGCCCACCTGCCAAGTTGTTTGCCTGCCTATGGTAAAGTCATCCCTGGTGGAGGATCACAGGAATCATGGGAAAGAGGGGCCCTTTCATCGGATTGGCTGGCCGAGCAACGTTTCAGCCGTGGAATGGCCAAATGGGGAGGCAGCTTGACGGATGAGGTCTCCAGGACTCTAAAAATATCCAAATCTTATTATATGGTATCATGTACTGTTAAATTCTGCTCTGTACTTCTAAAATTTTTATTATTATGCTTTATTAAGGATTTGTTCTGTGTATTGTCTTGTATTGACCCCCTTTTTCTTTTGACACCCACTGTATGCCCAACCTACCTGGAAAGGGGTCTCTCTTTGAACTGCCTTTCCCGAGGTTTCTTCCATTTTTCCCTACAAGGTTTTTTTGGGAGTTTTTCCTTGTCTTCTTAGAGAGTCAAGGCTGGGGGGCTGTCAAGAGGCAGGGCCTGTTAAAGCCCATTGTCGCACTTCCTGTGTGATTTTGGGCTATACAAAAATAAACTGTATTGTATTGTATTGTATCAGGGGTTTGGGGAACGCAGAGCTCAGTGTACTCAGGGGGTGTTTTAGGTGTGTGCCCAGGGGTCCACAGAATCTGCCCACCCTTGATGAAATATTCAATTATTTAGTTGAAATCCAAAGTGAGAGGTGCTGCATGAAATAACTGGGTGTCCGCACTCCATATTGTTAAAAGGATGACCAACTCTCGGTTAAGGAGCAAAGTCTCCCAGGGGGCTGTGGGGCATCGGGGGTCTTAACCTGGCCTATGTGTTTTTCACCGTCAATCATCCATCTGGCCCCGCCCATTCCCAGGTAATCTGCTGGCCTCTACAGGACAGTTTGTGTGCTGACCCTGTGAGATCACCAGGGTGCTCCTCCACACTCTTCAACCCCACCGACAAGTCCTTGCAGTTTGTCTGTAATGACCTCACGTGGAGTGGCAGGGAGGCGTAGAGATCGGCCTGTTACTTCACATGTCGTACGGACGTTTAAAATTCGGTACAAAAGTTGTGAAACTCCTAGTTGTGACAAACCCAAATCACGTACCGTTACCAACATTTTCATCTCGAGTGACAGTGTGTGGCCTCATCTCATACCTGGTGTGATCAGGTGACCATCCAAGATCTGTTATTCCATCCCGGCGTCTTCCCATGAGTTCCCAGGATGTGCACGTCGTTTCTTCTGGCAGCTCCTGGCAGATGAGGACAACTCAGAAGTCCTGCTGAGGTTAGGAGGAGACCCCTGATAAAACGCTTTTCGTCTCAAGAGGAGGACTACGTTGGCGTCGCTTCACAGCCACTTAAGGCCCCTCTGCTACTTGGAGACGCCTGATCAGGACTTGAACTCCAGTCGGTGGAGCAGTGAAGGAGCACCAGCTGCTGTGCCACTCCACCCAGAAGGGGTGAACAATAAGCCAGCTGAGCCAGCAGCTCAAGTGAAACTCTTTTACTGACGTGATAAAGATATTAGAAAATGTCTGAACGAGTTGAAACGTAAGATCTGTGCGTCGTGCAAAGGGAGACGGGGAACGTGATTAGTGCAGATGTGTCTGAAAGGTCAGTCACATGTGGCTGTGTGTGTTAAAGAGTGAGCCTACCCAGAGTGCAGTGCGGTTTAGCCTGATTGGGGAGTCGAGACGAGAGCAAGTCGAGTCTTGTGCCGCGTTCGCTTGGTGGAGGTGACAAGCGAGTTAGCAAGGAGGACGCCGCACTTTGTTTGCATCTTGTCTTGTGGTTTACGTCTTCTTGTCGTTGCGGCCGCCTGTCTCCTCCTTTCCAAAGCCGGTGGAAGGTTAAAATCCTGGATGTCTTGGCTTCTTCTGCCTTGTTGGGATTCTGGCAGGAGATGTTCGTGGTGTTTGTTCTTAAGATGGACGTCGTGTTCCTCATTCCTTCTGTTTTATACGACTCTGCTCTTCAGTTTTATGCTTGTTTTTTAAATTTCTTTTCGTAACTCTGTTTAGCTGTTACTATCGTGAAGCCGCACAAACGTTCAGAAGGGCGCTGCATGGCCCAGACTGACACAGATAACGTTAACAGTCGAGATGCAGCCCATAATAAGTCGTGTCTGTGGACTGGAATGTAATCTGTGCGCAGACCTGCAGTGAACATCTTAGGGCTTGTGACGAGCTCCGATTTTTAAAAATGGAGATTCAAGCGGAGCTTCTGGCTAATTGTGTGACGATTACAGTAGACCCCCGCGAAGTCGCGGTTCAGAGTTCGCAGCCTCAGTCATTCACGGATTTTTCCTTAGAACTTAACTAATAAATGTTAGCGGAAACTGCAAATATCCTCCGAAATTGTTATGGCTTTTTTCGTGGCAATACTGTACTGTAGAGAGAACTGCGGCTTGGGATGGTGAAAGTAGCCAATAGAATTTGAAACTGCAACTCCCAGCAGTCCCTGCAGTGGCTCTGATTGGTCTTCTGCTGAGGGAGCTGGGGCTGTTGGGGGTCAAAGGATGTCAGTGTGGCTTTTTTAAAAAGGGGCCGGCGACCGAAAGCAAAAAAGTAATTTGTATTTCAAGTTCTGGGCGCCACAGTGGTACAGTGGGTAGCAGGGCTGCCACCCTGCCGGGGTTTGTTTCCTGCCTTGCGCCCTGTGTTGGCTGGGATTGGTTCCAGCGGACCCCCGTGACCCTGTAGTTAAGATATAGCGGGTTGGATAATGGATGGATGGATGGATTCATTAACCCTCAAGTAAGTGGCAGTTTAAGGGTTAAAGCCCCAAGATGCCATCGAAGCGCCCTGCACCGTCTAAGGCTTCTGGCAATGAAAACGCGCTTGCATGAATTCCGGTACGTATAGCGGTAACATCGGTAGCACTGCGGAGTCACAGCAGTACAGTATACGGGTTTACCTTTACATTCTTTATTTTTTAGGCAATGCACTGTAATAAGCTGAGTTTGAAATTGAATTAAAGTGTTTTGGGGGCATATTTAGGGTTCAAACTATGAAAATAGACATTCTTTTAGCCACATCCAAATTTTGTGGTTTTTCACAATTCACGTGAACTTTGGGCGTGTACTGTATTGGCTTTTCAGAGATTTCACATCTCAGGCTCGTTTTTGCGTTTCGGGCACCTTAACAAAGTCTCAAACTGTTAACATCTTTTCCGGGTTGCCATTTTGTGGATCCCGTTGCTATGCTACGCCCTGTGGTCGCCGGGGCGTGTTCACAGAGGTCATGACCCCGACCTCATTAACATGCCACTCCCAAGTCTTGTCTCACGTCCGTCTCGGGCTCCTCATTTATTTGAAAGGTGATGGAGGGGTCTTGGAGAGCCCACCTGCATGAGCTCCTGAGAAGGGTGTCTGAAATCACTTCACTCTTTAACGTGACTCACCAAGTTTGATAAGCCGCTCCACTCGTCCCGATGTCCAGTTATGTAAGACATTGAGCTTTTTTTGGCCTTTTAGACCTACAAAAATTTTGTGCTCATTTATGGATCATATTTTGTGTAAGACATGATATAAAGTAAACCAATAAGGGGTCTTCAGCAAAAATGAGCAGAAGGACTGCAAGTTGTGCATCAACTGACCCCCAGATAGAATACAAGGGGGGTCACAAATCGGTAATATAGGCAGGTGGAGTGTTGTTTGATTCGCTGCCGGTGGTCCGAGCCCCCCCCCCCCTAACCCCAGAAGGTTTAAAATGACGAATTTCAAAGATAAGCATGTGGAGTGTTCTTTTCAGGGTCCCCGATTACAAATATGATGTGATTTTTTATTTTTCATCCTTAACTGGCCCTCTATGGACCTCCAATTGAGGGGGGGGAACAAGTCTTTTACTATCGAGAATATTCCGAGTTTAACATTTCAATTGAAGAACACAGTTTACTATTTCAAATATGTGACACGACTCTTCCTCTTTTTTATGCACTTCTGCCTCATGAAGTAAATCATTACATTTCTGCTGAAGACCCTGAATTAGGGCGACTTACGCTAATTCAGGGTCTTTCGTAATAACTGGTCTGATCCCAAGAAACTGTTCTAAAACTGAACCTAGGAAGTTCTGTTCGGATAGGGGGACCTGCCGTTGCTCAAATGTCGTGTTTTTAACATTGCGAGGTGAGACGGATTCATTATAAACTATTTGTGCAAACCCGTCTAAGACAAGCTGAAATTTAAATAATCAATGGAGGCAACGGCGTTAATGTTTGCAGTGCACCATCTGTTGGAATGTATTTTCTAATACACGTAGTAATAAAGTACATTGCATTTGTCATTCCAACAGATCACAAACATTAACACTGCTTTTACCAACCCAATACCAAATGGCATACAGCAGAGACAAATGCATTACATTTGGCATTCCAACAGATGGCACAATACAAACTTTTGTAGAAATAAAATGCATTGAATTTGTGTTTGGAACAGATTGCAAACATTAACAGATTACAACCGTTAGCACTCCCATACCAGATGGCATATAGCAGAGACATATGTATTACATTTGTCATTTCAACAGGTGGTGCCATCACAACCATTAGCTCTGCTTTTATGACTCCCATACCAAACAGCATATAGCAGAGACATTGCATTTGTCATTCCAACAGAGGGTGCATCATAAACATGAGTAGTAATGAAATGTATTACTAAAAATGTTTGTTATGCGCCACCTGTTGGAATGACAAATGCAATGCGTATGTCTCTGCTATATGTCGTTTGGTATGGGAGTTATAAAAGCAGTGCTAATGGCTGTGATGACACGATCTGTTGAAATGAAAAATGGATTTTATTACTACAAATGTTTTCGATGCACCATTTGTTGGAATGGCAGAGACATAGCAACCTGACATACAGATACACATGGGCATTGAAGGGGGCACCACAGGAGAGGATGTTGGGGTTTTGTTTTTATCTGTCTGTAAATCTTCACATGTGCCCAATGCTGAGATGTTGCTTACCTGCCACCATCTGATAAAGAAACAGCTGAAGACGCTCGGTGACTGGCAGTGGCCTTGTCATCAGTGCCACCACGTTGCTCATTTCCTAAAACTGGAGGTGAAAGTGGCAGGTAAACCGCACCTCACCAGGACTTCACAATCAATTGTTGTGAACTCGCGAGTCCCAAAGCACCAAAGTCCCAATAACTGCTGAAAGGGCCCACTGGAGGGGGAAACCGTCGACCCCCAGCTAGTCACACAATTGAGAGACTTATAAACATGAAGGCTTTGTTTTATAAAATTGCTCTGCCATAAACAAAGTTCCACGGAGCACAAGAGGCAAAAGCAGTTGTCTGAGGAAACCCAAGATCAACGCGTCCAAACCACAAACGCAGAGTAGAAAGTGAGGGCAAACATCAAAGGGCCATCGCGATGTCACCGCACTTCAAGTCCCTTCTCGGTTTTGTTCTTTTCTGTGTGTTCCTGTTGTTATTGTCTGTGTGTCTTGTCTTATGTTTCATGTGTTTTGTGCCCCATAAAGGCGAGGTTTCCCACAGTTCTTAGCGGTCCACTCGGTTGGCGAGTGTTTTATGTTTCGCGTCTCTGCTGCATTTTTGACCCTCTGCTCCGTTTCTTGATGTTGCCTTGGATTTCTCCTTTGGGACTTCTGGTTGCCTTTTTCTGCTCCACGGAGCTTCATGTTATTTTAACGCATTTTCATTAAGATTACATCTTTTATTTTATAAAGGCTCTACATGGCCATCTGTGTTACTAGCCGGGGTTTTGGATGGGATTTCCCTCTCTGGACACATTCGCAACTGTTTGCAACTTAAGTGCTTGGGAACTCTGGAGCGGCATAACACGCAGGTGCGTTCAAAATGAACCGCAAGGGACTGTAGGTCGTCCTCGTCTTTACAGGGCAGTGCCTTAATGGCAATAGGCAGGTGGTCCTGTCTCTTGGGGGACCACCCACAAAGCACAAAGGAATATTTAAAAAATTTGCATAGGTCCTCAGAAATTAAATGACCGACGATGTTAATGCAAACAATGAACAACATCGACGCCAAAGCAGGAGCCCAAGCGGATTCAGACTGGACACAGCCATGTTGATCCCTAAACCAGTAGGTGTAACCAGTAGGCACACACCTGCCCTCACGGGGACGCCAGTTTGAAATCACCAATCGACGTGACGGTTCAAAGACAAGAAAACTTGGCAAGGACAATAAGACAGGGTGACGTGAAATGACACCCCCTAAACGAACGACGATGCTGCTCACTGTCACTGCTTATGGGGGTCCTCAGGTAGCTTTTGAGGTGCTGAAAGCCCATCCACATGGAAAATGGGAACACGTTTGGATAAGATTCTCATTTCTGTCACACGAGAAGGATGGGAGTAAAGCATCAAAAGCAATCGCAGACAATTTAAGATCACAACCCGTAATGAAGCTCCTTGACTTTCAAACACCAGGCTGGCACTGCCAATTGGCATATGCAGCTTCATGCAACTTTTATTTATTCCACAAGTGATTTTTCTGCTGATGCTTTCACGTCATGGCATACCGTGAAAAAAACAGTATGAAAATGTCACAGCGCCACCTCTTGGTGCCACCCAGAAAACCACCAACATTATCCACAACTCAAACCAAACCTGCCATTCACATTTCTGAGCAATGGCCTCCATTGGGGTTCAGAATTTCATTATTATATAGCGCCTTTCACTGGGGACAGCTGTAAAATAAAAACGACAAACTTTAGACAATGCAAAATGGACACCCATTAAAACTGCTGACTCGGGTAAACCACAGCCCACCAAAGCAGTCAAAAACCAACGCACCAGAAAGCCCCCCAGTCTGGCCAAGCAGCTGAGGCACCAAACCTCAACCCACAAGGCCACCTCTTCACGTCACAAGGCCACACGTCAGTCAGACATCTTCAGCACTTGGGGGACAGCAGCCCACGAGGACACAGGTTCAGTTCTCACCTCTGCTTTACTGGTGGGCACCGACAGTGAAAACAAAAATAAAAGAGTCGCCCTGTGGATCTGAGAAAGACGCCCTCTGGCAGGATGATTGGGCATGTCGCCTTATATGGTGCCTTGACTGCAGAAAGTGGGGGGTCTCAAGACTGCACAAAGTGGGGGTCTCAAGACTGCAGAATGTGGGGGTCTCAAGACTGCACAAAGTGGGGGTCTCAAGATGGCACAAAGTGAGGGGGTCTCAAGACTACACAAAGTTGGGGTCTCAAGACAGCACAAAGTGAGGGGGTCTCAAGACTGCAGAAAGTGTGGGGGTCTAAAGACTTTCTGAACACACTGCAGTTTCTTTTTTTTTTTCTTTTCAGCAGCCCCTTTTTTATTTCACATTTTTGATTTAATAAAAAGTGAATCCCCAAACAATCAAAACCTAACCGTATAACGAGCGAGTCCCAAGTCCGTGTTCTGAGTCCACATAACTAGAGACATTGAGATGCTGGCAGGCTGAGTTGGGGTTGGGGGGATTTTGGGGGGCACATTTGTGGACAGTTTTATTTGCTTTGTAAATGAAGGGTCCTCTGTGAGAGACAGAGGGCGCTGCCCCTGCTGTTGTTCCTGTTATATCCACCCGATGTTTCCCAGAGGTGGCACTGCAGGTGGTCTGCCAGTCTACAGGGCACACACACCCACTCATGGGAGGCTGTTTTAGTGTCACGATTGGCCCCCAGGTGCACACCTTCAGGATGTGACAGGAAACCCCCATGAATCTGGCGGGCACATGCCACACCATCTCCGTACAGTCAGTGCCAGGGCTGGGATCCAAACACGTGACACCGTTTGGACACACCGTCTACACCTGACCAAGGACTGGCAGGGGGGCACTTCTAGGAGACGTCAGGGCCTCAGACCCCTCTGTGACTGTCACCTGTTGATCACCTTGCGCACGTCTTATGGTGTAACATTCATCAGGGGGGCTTTGTTGTTTGCAATGGAGATAAAGACCCCAGACCCCAAAGCCTGACAGCCCACTTTACACAACATTATCTAGGACTGGCACAAATTGAGGGTCCCAGCAGCGTCATGTGTTTTTATAATATAAGAGGAGGGGTCCCTTTGGGGTTTCAAGCTCGGCATTACATTATTAAGGGGCTAGGGTGGGCTTAGCGCTTTCGAATATGGGCACCCAAGACTGGAAGGTCAGGGTCTTAAGTGACCCCCAAACCCAACGCCGCCACTGGACTGGCCTTATTAATATTATTATTATTATAAGTAACAGCTGGACGGCGTCACGACCTGGAGATCCTCAGTCCAAGTGAACTGCCGCAGACCACCAAGCCCAGCGGGGGGGGGGGCAGGTGAATGTGGGCGGGGCCGGGTGTGGTGTGACGTCACCTCGGCGCTGGTCGCACACACTTCGGGGCTCCGTGGTTAACGCGGCGACCGCAGCAGCGCCGCGCGGAGCTCCGAATGACGCAGCGCTGACTCAGCTCGCCGTCCTGCCCGTAAAGCGCACGAGAAAGGCGCGCAGTCAGCAGCTCGGCGGTGGGCTTCACAGTTCACACGCCGCCACCGCCACGCGCAGCCAGGAAGGACGATGAAGCAACACGCAGCTGGTGAATGAATAAGCACGACTGCCAGGAAGGCCGACACGGGGCTTCTAAGAACTCGAGAACACAAAGCGCACGGACAGGAAGGCTTTGAAAACGCCGAGCTTCCCTTTACGTCGGACCGGCACCGCTCGTTCCTCGCCCACCGGCTCGACTTTACCAGCAGCGGCTCCTCACTCGGCCTCTTCCGGGACTGGGGGGGGGGGTTACGGTGACCGAAATCAGGGGCGTGGCGTGGCTGACGTAACCCCGACCGTGGGAAAAAAGCTGACGACAGACGTCGGACTTTACTAAAGAAAACATCAAAGACTCGGGAAAAGGCGGCACTTGGGGGTCCCTCTGTGACGAGCGCTTCGGTTTCCACAGTTCAGTAATTCGTGAAGTCGTCAGTTTTAGAGCGACTATCTTAGCAAGTCGTATCCTACAATAGAGTAGGGGCTCTCAGACTCGGTCCTGGGGGTCCACTGTGGCTTCAGCCTTTTGTTCCAAGCAGATTCATAATCGGTGACAACGCAGATCTCGATTAATCAGCGGGTATTTTTTTTTTCTATTCTCTTATTCTACATTCAGGAAAGCACAGCAGCAGGATTTTTACATTTTTAAGAAACATTTCTGGTTTTGCTGTGGATGTAAATGCTTAACTCCCCTTTCATTGTTTGTCCTTTATCTGTGCGGTTTGCTCCCTTTATTGTATCTTCTCAGTAATGACAGTCGGTAAGGGGGGGGGGGGATGCAAGCCAAAATTAAGATGGCATTTGTCACCCCTTATAGGTCAGCCAGGCAAACAACACCGAATCTCGAAAGGCTGCAACTACTTTAGCGTCAGACCCACTAATTAGAAAATAATGGAGTAATTAAACAATTAGAATTGTTAAAAAGAAAAAAATAAACTATTCCTATATAAACTGCTTAGTACATTTTTATATACTATATATGTATATTTTTTTACCAAACCTAGTTTTCTAATTTCTAGAAAACACAGAACTTGGGAAATAACACATCGCTTAATGAGCCCAGGGGTCCAATTAAACACAGGGGGTCCCCAGGACCGAGTTTGAGAGCCCCCTGCCTCAGAGTCTCTCGGCCCTCCATTTACTCGAATGTCTGTTTCCGTTTTGTTTCAATATAGCGCCTTTTTCATCTTTCAGTAATCCGTGTATATAGCGCCTTCCCTCTCCATTCCCATTATACAATACTCTTTCTGTTGGTAAGTTAGCAGTAGGGTGTTGTACCGAGTTTCCCATTATGGCTGCAATGAGAAGCCCAGCAAAGCGACCCCCTTTACTGGCTAACTGGACTGGTTACAATCTGCAGGCTTTTGGGGCAACTCAGGCCCCTTCCTCAGGCAAGACTGGAATTGCCAGTGTTCATATAGGGACACCAGGACAGATACAGCATTGGAAAAGGGGGCCAACTTAAAGACCCTCATTCTTTCAGCGCCCTGTTATCCATTCCCATTATATAGCGCCCGTGTAAAAATCCGCCATGCAGTGCCTCTTATTGTGATGCCTTCCCGGCCCATTCCTGTTAATGCGGTGCCTTTTCTCTTTCTCAGTCTTTCATAGACAGCATTTCTAAGGTATCTGTTTCTAAGATATATAGCGCCTTTTCTGATTTGTGAGCCACTCTGCCTGGAAGTGCCCTTTGCCTTTTTGAAACTCTTCCTTTAATTTAGCGCCTTACCCATCCACCAGTCTGTCAGGCAGTGCCCTTCATCCTAATGCCTCTCTCACGTCTTCCTCTTGTTTAGTTCCATCCATCTTCTCCTCTTATATGGCGCCTTTCCTGTTTATCAGGATGTCCCGAATCAGCCTTCACTGCACTGCTTTTTTTTTTTTTTACTGTGTCTGTCTCTATTATATCAACTATTCATTTTTAAATCACGGTGCCTTTCATCTGCCCTGACTGTTTATCTGTTCCCTTAATGGAGGGCCATCAATTTGTGAATCGTTCTGTCACTGACGTTCATCACAATGCCTTGCCTGTGCCAGTTATACAGTGCCAGTCTGTCATAGAGGGGCTCCCATCATCAGGCCTCCTTGTGAGGCAGTCTGTCATAAAGCGACTTTCTACCATCTTAATGTCTCGTGTGACATTCCTGTCAAGCCCTGAGGTTGTGGGTTCGAATCCTGACACTGACACAGTGTGACCCTGAGCGAGTCACTTCACCTGCCGGGGCTCCAATTGGACAGAAACAATAAAAAAAAAAAAGAAAGCAATGTGCCCAGTTGTATCTCAAGATGTTGTAAGTCGCTTTGGACAGAAGTCAGCCAGTCAGTCATTGTTCAACCCACTATATCCTAACACAGGGTCGCCGGGGTCTGCTGGAGCCAATCCCAGCCAGCACAGGGCACAGGGCAGGAAACAAACCCCGGGCAGGGCGCCAGCCCAATGGAGTTGGGCAAAAGCGTCGGCCAAATACATAAATAAATGTGAATGTTTTCCATCTCTTCCTACTTTTCTGCCTATCGGTACGTTTCCAGTCGCTCTTTCCATTGTACCTTTTTGTATTATATAGCGCCTTTTTGGAATGTGAGTCCCTCCTTTCACCTCTCGTGATCTTTTTTCTCTGTTCCCATTTTTCTGGTATCCTTCTATCACTTGCTCTCTCATACTCTCTCTTTCCGTCATAACGCCTTTGGTGTCAAGTCCTATCATATAGCGCCTTCACTTTCTGGGAAAGGCGCTATATAAATAAAATGTATTATTATTATCCACACTTTGCGTCTGTTTCAATGCGTTTCTTGTCCGTTTTGCAGTTCCTGTCCTAGTGGGTGTCGTTTGGTGCTCAGGTCAGTTGGCACATCACGTTTTTCTCCCCACTTCATTTTCAGATGTCCCCAATCTCAGCACTGTCCTCGTCCAAACAAAGGCCACAACTCGGTGACCAGTTGACCCCACACCATGACAGTCCTGTGTGCTCTTT
The DNA here is from genome assembly GCA_026402145.1 of Polypterus bichir lapradei. NCBI lineage: Eukaryota > Metazoa > Chordata > Cladistia > Polypteriformes > Polypteridae > Polypterus > Polypterus bichir. The sequence goes on along the minus strand of JANRMT010062823.1, from coordinate 25,596,413 downwards.
GTACCTCCATGGACCCCCTCAAACGAAGGGGGTGTGTGTACATTGTGGAGGTGGTAAGTGAAGGCCTAAAGAAATTTGGGGGTATCATCTGGGCCACCCCATTTAGCACAGAAATGAGAGCGCGGTGCCGCCATCGGTCTGCTCTTCCTCAATGGCTCCATCGTGGGGGTCTGCTTTGCTGGATTAGGCTCCGTCTCACACGAAGTCCTGCATGATACCGTCCCGGCCGTGAGGGGTGTGGCCTGCGTGGGTGAGGGCGTGGCCGAGTTGCCCTCCATGGGTGGTTATCTCTGGTGCCCCCTCCTGTCCCCACAGGTTATTGCACACCTTATCCGAGCCTAGAAGGTGGTCCTCAGGCGTCCACGTGTGATTGTCATCGACCGAGGGAACACACTGGTCACAAAGGAAATGCTGGGCCACCCAAAAATAAATAGGCGCTCAATGGGGCATCCAATAAAGGCAAACAGCAAGCAGCGTGAACTGCAGAAGAGAGACGAGGACTGTGCCGTCCTCTGAGGGGCGTCGTGTTCAGGTGGGGGCTCCGGATTGAGGTGAGCCGTGGGCTCAGTGCCGACGCCATTTTGATTTGCTTTGTCACTCATCAAACGACACGCCGTAGCCCAGAATGACAACACAATGAGTTTTAGAATTTGTTTTGTTTCAAATGTATAAAAACTGACACAACTTTTCAGACCCTTCACTCCACCAGCGGCCATTCCAGTCTTCTGGGGTCTCGCCAGCCCAGCTTTGCTCTCCTTGTCAGCAGACCCTCTCGAGCTCTGCCAGCCTGGATGGCGGACGGCCGTCTTGAATTGAACCGAACGTCTTTGTCGCCGTTGCACAAGAACATCGACATCGGAGGCCATCCTGTGAGTGCAAACCGGCAAGAGATTTACAAAAAGATCCAAATATGAAGACTTCTGAAAGTGGAGAAGCAGAACAAACCTCACCAGACGTCCCACCGAGACCCTTCTCACGTTCTGCTGCCGTTGACGGCATAATCTGAAAGTTGCACCGAGTGTGCGTGAGGAGCTCATCAGACTGAGGACATCGCGTGTCACACTGTGACCTGCGGATTAAGCGCCTGACGACACCTGCCGAGCTTCATGGTCACCACGTTGGAAAGTCGTGAATTAATGAGGTCGTGGTGGCTGTTCTCAGGTCTTTATTCTTCTTGGAAGGTTCAGGACTTTCTGAATACCCCTCATAAACGCACACACCACTCAATACATTTCATACACACTTTATAGTTAAAGTCTGTCTGTTTCTATCACGCTGCGTCTTCTTCTCTTTGGTCATCGGACATTGTAGCCCTCTTGTGGACGCCAGACATGTTGTCATTTTATAGCCACACTGCCTGTGCTACTCGTCCAAGACAGGCTGAAATCTAACATTGAAATCAACATTTGCAGAGCACCATCTACTGGAATATGTATGGTAATGCATTTCCCATTCCAACAGATGGCACATCACAAACATCCATCCATCCATTAGCCAACCCGCTATATCCTAACTACAGGGTCACGGGGGTCTGCTGGAGCCAATCCCAGCCAACACAGGGCACAAGGCAGGAAACAAACCCCGGGCAGGGTGCCAGTCCACCGCAGGGCACACACACACACCAAACACACACTAGGGACAAGTTAGAATCGCTGATGTACCTAACCTGCACATCTTTGGACTGTGGGAGGAAACGGGACATTTGTATAATAAATTGCATTACTACACATGTTTGTGATGCACCATCTGTTGGAATGAGAAATGCAATGCATTTTATTATTTTAAATGTTTTTGATTCATCATCTTTTGGAATGACAGAGACATAGAAAACTGAATGGGCACACAGAGAGACACACAGAGAGACACATACCCTTTTATTAAAGTGGACTAGCTGTTGTGGAGCTCAGCCCGGACACAGTCAGGTAGACATCGTTGGTTCAAACCCACACACGTTTATTTACAATTCCTGTGTACAAAGTGAAGCACACAACCCAAAACTCCTCCAAAGTCCAGGCCTCTCACACAATGCCTTCCTCTCTGGCCCGCCACCACTCCACTCCTCTCCTCTTGCCTTCTTCCCACCGACTCCAGCCCTCGAATGGACAGAGGCGGCCCTTTTTACACACACCCGGATGTGCTCCAGGTGCCTCCCGATTAGCTTTTGTTGGCTCTCCCCAGTGTGGTGGAAGCACCAGCTGTGCACCCGGAAGCACTCTGGGTGTCCCTGGTCGTCTTCCCCCCCCACCAGCGCTTCTGGGTGTGGCAGAAGTCCTCAGGCATTGGCGGTGACCACAGGCCCCTATAGAGTTGAGCTTCCAAGCTCAGTTCCCGTGGTTCCCAAAGCCACCAGGGCGGTCGCCCCCTCATGGTCTGGAGGAGGTGTAATCCCTCCTCCGGTCCTCCTGGGCATCCCGGCTGGGTACCACCCCCTGCCATACGCCACACTGTGTTACTTCTACTTGTCTAAGGCCGGAGTTATACTTCACGCGACGCGACGCATGCTGCAGCGGACGCTCCTGCTACGTAAGCGTTGTAGTGTTCATACCTGCGCGCGTACTTTACGTAAATCTGGAGGAATCCACCAGGTGGCAGTGCGAGATATCATCACCAGTACCGCCGCTCCCTATACGCAGAGTACGCAGTCTGCGTAGGGCACCAACTCCCAGGGGGGCACCATCCCAGCTGCTCAAAAAAAATCGTTTTTATATATTATAATAATAAATTAATATTAATAATATACATATACAAATAAACAAAAATACAAACGTATATATTGCATTTTACGGTGAACGCAGAGTAGGCTAAGCACACGTGATGACTCTGTTACGGCTGCCTATTTGGCCAAAAATGATAATAATTGTGCCCGTGCATCACTTTCAGGTACGTTCATAATCCTGTGAAACTTTATTTTACTCTGTCGACGTTAATAATGTGTTTTAATGTCAAAAATAATTTCACGACTAACGCATCTTTCTTAATATGAATACAAGCAGATCTAAATAAACAAAATGACTTAAAATGCATTATATTAAAACACAGAGGCAATTATGATTATTGATTAATAATGACCATATGGTGTCATTAAATAACAGTGTTAAAATACATAATCTAATACAAAATTAACAGTTTACATAACAATTTTAATAGAAATGCCTGAAAAGGGCACCAAAGGCCTGGTAAATGCAGTTGTTACACTTACATGATCTACAGTATGGCACAAGAGCGCATGAGTGGTCGGGCAATTGTCAGCATCAACTCTGAATTAGCAAAGGCAGGCTTTATCATATGCAGGGCTCATTTACGACTTTGCCTCAAGAAAAAGCAGAAGTGTGCCTTTGTAAATGTTGAACTTTGGAAAGCTCCAGCAGACGACAGTGTTGATTTTATTTCAGTTTATTATTGTTTATTTTATTTATTATAAATGTTTTATTTAAAGTGTAATTTTAGTTTGTATTTTTTGCTGTAGAGCTACAATTGTAATTTATAAATGATACAATTTATTTATGTATTTACTTTTATTTGAATAAAGTTCTATTTTGGCCCCGATAGTAGGTGTTTTTTTTATTTATATTTTTATTTCCGTAATATTTGGGGGAGGGGGCACAAAAGTACATTTCTGCTTAGGGCACCCATTTGGCCAGCAGCGGCCCTGATCATCACGGTGAGAAGAGGTTCGGCTTCTCTGTGTTGGGAATTGCCTAGAACACCTATTAAATTCCGATGACACCTTACCGCAATATCTCTGAAAAGGATGTTTATTGATTAAATCCGTCAATCCAGGGATGTGTTCATTCCAGCAGGCATTGGGCACGAGTGAGAAACGATCCCTGGACGAGGTCTCAGCTCATCGCAAGGTGAATACAAGCACACAGTCACATACACTAGCGTCATGTTAGCGGCACCAAATCCCCAAATCCCCATATCTTTGGAAGGAAACCGGAGCCCAGTGTGGAATCCAAGCAGGAAATACCAGCAGCATGACTCCCTGCGAGACAGCAGTGCTGCCGCTCCGCCACCGTGACACCCCCATGTGTGTAATTATTAACAGTATTCATTATTTAAACTAAATTATATGTAAAGTGTAACACACACACTTTAATGCATTTCATCGTGAAAGTGATATCAAGTATAAATCTAAAGATTCTAAATGTGCAGAGAGTTGGAATATCAGACATTTCATGTGCTCAGTGTGGTGATCTATTGCTGCTTACCGCAGCTGTCAGGTCCAAGAAGCTCGCAGCGATTAAAAACTGGGATGACGTTTACGACCGTCTGCTTTAATGATAAAGTAAACTACGAGGTTAAAGTGGACAATTCGAGTTTAAAGCCGAAATTTCCACTTTAATCACAAAATACACATTTTCATCGTGTCCTTTATTTTTTTCTCAGTGGCTCAAATACAGCGATATACATTATTTGCTGTTGTGAAGCTGTAAAAAAAAAGACGGCACAAAAGATGGTATGTGAGACTTTTAAAATGTATCGTGTCATTACGATCGGGAATATGTGACGCTTGAATATAAAAGCACCGCGAATGCATCTGTATGTCGGCATTTTGCTTCACCACCTCGAACCGTTCATCAGACAGCGAAGCACGCACATCGATCCCCGTAGGATCTGCACAGCGGCTTGCTGTCACATGGAGATAGTAAACAGACACTCTGACGTCACGTTCCGACTTTTAGCACACTGCGCCCCCCGACTTTTTGCTGGTACTGCAACTCGCGCACGTTAATTTCTGAGAACCTGCTCAGAGGACGCGTGAAATGAACGCTGGGAACGCGTGGCAGCCATGAGGCGGGCGCATACGCGTTCTGAGCGTGAAGTATAAACCGGCCCTTAGACGCATAGGAATCTAAGTAATCAACATACACCTCAGTGTTAACATTTCCTGTGCACCATCTACTGGAATGTGCTCTGTAATGTATGCACACATTATTAACACATTGCATTTGTCATTCCAACAAATGGCACATCACAAACATTTGTAGTGGTAAAATGCATTCCATTTGCCATTCCAACAGATGATGCAACACAAACATTTTGCTACTACAAATGTTTGTGATGCGCCATCTGTTGGAATAACAAATGCAATCTCTGTTATATGCCATTTGGTATGGGATTTGTAAAAGCGGATATGATACACCATGTGTTGGAATGACAGAAATGGAGCAAAGACTCAACAATTCCACAGCGAAATATTTGCAAATAATAAACCTTAAAATATTAGTATAATTATCATATGCTGTATGTTATAAATATGTACATTTGTCTAACACCTACATGCATACAAATATGTCTCAATAATGGGAAACAATGTCTTTAAATTACAAAGACAAGACAATCTATTAAGTTAAACTGTACTTACAAAGCAGCAAGTTTTCTAGATAATTCAAATAAAATGAATATTATAATAAAAGTGATACATACATGTTTATAATTATATATTTAATTATCTTGTGGATCTTTTGTTATGTCACATTTGTGTAGGTATGTAGTTGTTATATAGTTAAACACGTTTATGGTAATACTGTCTTTATAAAATGACAGATTTCAAACCTGACCATGTGGGGCGTCATTTTAAACTATCTGACGGTCTGTGATTACGAATAGGATGTGATTTTTGGATTTCTGATCCTGTACTGGCCCGCTATCAGAGGGTGACAAGTGACACATTTCTGTAACAACTGAGAATATTTAAAGATTTCAACTGAAACAAACATTCAGCAGTTTCAATATCTGACCCAAGTACTCTTGTCTTTCATGTGCTTCTACCTCACGAGGTACAGCATCTCACAAACGTGAGTCCAACCCTAAGTGACAAGTTGTGCCCAATTAGCCATTTTCCCTCCTTGGTGTCATGTGACTCGTTCATGCTACAAGGTCTCAGGTGTGTTAAGTTTGGTGTCATCACTCTCACACTCTCTCATACTCGTCACTGGAAGTTCAACATGGCACCTCATGGCAAAGAAAAAAAGAATTGTTGATCTCTATAAAGATGGCTGAGGCTAGAAGAGGAGTGCCAGCACCCTGAAACTGAGCTGCAGCATGGTGGCCGAGACCATCTGGTGACAGGGTTAACAGGACAGGCTCCATTCAGAACAGGCCTCGCCATGGTGCCCGTGCCTAGCGTCATATCCAGAGGTTGTCTTTTGAAGACAGACGTATGAGTGCTGCCAGCATTGCTGCAGAGGTCAGCCTGGCAGTGCTCAGACCATACGCCTGCCGCACACGGCATCAAATTGGTCTGCATGGCTCTCGTCTCAGAAGGAAGCCTCTTCTAAAGATGATGCACAAAAAAGACAAGCAGACTAAGGACATGGATTACTGGAACTGAGGAGACCGAGATCAACTTATTTGATTCAGATGGTGTCAAGTGTGTGTGGTGGCAACCAGGTAAGGAGTACAAAGACCAGTGCGTCTTACCTACAGTCACGCATGGTGGTGGGAGTGTCACGGTTTGGGGCTGCATGAGTGCTGCTGGCACTGGCGAGCTACAGTTCATTGAGGGAACCATGAATGCCAACATGTACTGTGACATACTGAAGCAGAAACTAGGCCGCAGGGCAGTGTGCCAACATGATAACGACCCCAAACACACTTCTAAGATGACCACTGAGGGTAAAGGTGCTGGACTGGCCAAGCATGTCTCCAGACCTAAACCTCATTGAGCATCTGTGGGGGGGCATCTTTAAACGGAAGGTCTCTAACATCTACCAGCTCTGTGATGTCGTCATGGAGGAGTGGAAGAGGATTCCAGTGGCCACCTGTGAAGCTCCAGTGAACTCCATGCCCAAGAGAAGTAAGGCAGTGCTGGAAAATAATGGTGGGCAGCCACACTTTGGGCACAATTTGGACATCTGTCACTTAGAACATTAGAACATTAGAACACTCTGGACGAGAACAGGCCATTCAGCTCAACAAAACTCGCCAGTCCTATCCACTTGTTTCCTCCAGGAAAACATCAAGTCGAGTTTTGAAAGTCCCTAACGTCTTACTGTCTACCACACTACTTGGTCGCTTATTCCAAGTGTCTATCGTTCTTTGTGTAAAGAAAAACTTCCTAATGTTTGTGCAAAATTTACCCTTAACAAGTTTCCAACTGTGTCCCCGTGTTCTTGATGAACTCATTTTAAAGTCACCGTCTCGATCCACTGGACTAATTCCCTTCATCCTTTTAAACACTTCAATCATGTCACCTCTTAATCTTCTTTTTCTTAAACTGTAAAGGCTCAGCTCTTTTAATTTTTCCTCATAACTCATCGCCTGTAGCCCTCAATCAGCCTAGTCGTTCTTCTCTGGACCTTCTCTTGTGCTGTTATGTCCTTTTTGTAGCCTGGAGACCAAAACTGCACCCAGGACTCCAGATGAGGCCTCACCAGTGTGTTATAAAGCTGAGCAGAACCTCCTGTGACTCGTACTCCACACATCAAGGCGCTATATAAGCTGACAGTCTGTTAGCCTTCTTAATGGCTTCTGAACACTGACTGGAAGTTGATAGCGTAGACTCCACTATGACTCCTAAATCCTTCTCATAAGGTGGACTCTCGATCTTCTGACCCCCATTGTGTATTCAAACCTCATATTTTTACTTCCTATGTGTAATTCTTTACATTTACTGACATTAAATTTCATCGTCCACAAATCTGCCCAAGCCTGTCTGCTGTCCAAATCCCTCTGTGATGATATATGGATTCCAAATTATCTGCTAATCCACCTATCTTGGTATCATCTGTAGACTTCACCAGCTTGTTCCTTGTATTCCAATCTAAATCATTTATAGATATTAAAAATAGCAGCGGCCCTAGCACTGACCCCTGCTGGTCACCACTCTTAACATCGGCCAGTTCTGATGAGGCTCCTCTCACCATCACCCTCTGCTTCCTGTGTCTGAGCCAATTCTGCACCCACACCCTGAACTGCCACTTCTTTTAACTCGATGCCCACCCTCTCATGTGGCACCTTATCAAATGCTTTCTGAAAGTCCACATCAATCATCTCATCTGCTCCTCTCTGGTTGTATCCTTTTGTTGCCTCCTCATTGAATTCCAGCCTGTTAGTAAAACACGACCTCCCTCTTCTGACCCCACGCTGACTGTCCTGTCCTTCCCATGTGCTGCTCAATCTTATCCTTAATAATTCTTTCCATTAATTTTCCTGTGATGCCCGTTAAGCTTACTGGCCTATACTTGCTCTGATCTGCCCTGTCACCCTTTTTATATAACGTGATGATATTTGCCATTTTCCAGTCCTTCAGAGTCTCCCCAGTGCTCAGTGACTTCCTAAAAATATGTGTCAAGGGTTTATATCTGAACTCACTAACCTCCTTAAGAACTCGAGGATAAATATTTACCCCACTTAGGGGTGGACTCACTTTTGTTGCCAGCGGTTTAGACATTAATGGCTGAGTGGGGGACAGCAGATTGACACGGTCATACAAGCTGCACGCTGACTACTTTACGTTGGATCAAAGTGTCGTACTTTCAGTGTTGTCCCATGAAAAGACAAATGTGAGGAGTGTATTCACTTTTGTGAGATATTGTAAATCATCACATTTCTTACGGGAACGCCCTGAATTTGAGCTGCTTACAGTAAATCAGACTTTTTAACACATACAGTAAATAAATAGCCGTATTGTTTAGGATTAAAAATTAGAAAATAAATAAGACAAGTAAGACAAAAGACAGCAACGGAGGATTGGTATGAATTTGGTAGGCTTTCATATCAAAATAAGTAAATGAATACGCAACGAATAATCTAGAAAATGTACACATTGGTCTTTCACTAATTCACAGAGAGACGGGCTGTGATTGGCCCGCTGTTTCATTTCCTGGGCGAAGGCTGGTAACGGGACGTGATTTGATTGGCTCTCCCTTCCACACATTACCTCGACTCACCCGGGCAGCCTGACGGGGTGTTTTTTATTACGTGTAGTGCAGCAGAAGGTACTTTACTAGGCGCGGTGACGATGAGACGTCCGTTCGAATCCCGCCATGGCCGTTGTGGCGTTTTTGGAGAAATACAGTTGCATCAAAACAAACAGCATTTGGGAAAATAACCCGCTGCGATCAGCCATCCCACACTGCAGCAGTGGAACTCAAGTCAACGGAGCAGAAGTTACGTTAAGAAGCTAAAAAATCCTCTGCTTGGCTAACACTGCCCTCTAGTGGCTGAGCGGTATATAATAACGTTCACTCTTTTGGGTCTCGTGCTGGTCTCCCTTCTCCGTGACCCTGCTCAGGGTAAAGGCGGCTTCAGAAGATGGCAGGGAGGCTGCTCACCTCCATGTCAGAAGGTTCATTTCTGTTGCGGAGAGGTCTGATCATTACGCCCAAACTCGTGGCCCGCTGACACCTTAGTGAAGTTCTTTATTGAGCTTACGAACTCCCCGAGATAAATGAAGATACAGGAGCGCACATTTGTTTGCTGTTTTTCTGGATTCTGCCGCTAGACTGGCCGATCCATTCCTCCTGAACCCTTCAACGGCTGTCGCCTGCGTGCCGTCATTTCTGGGCAGTGGGCTGTGCGTCGTGACGGGGGGCAGCAGGAGAGCCGAGTGCAGAGAATGGCGACGACTTGTCGTGTTCTAGTGGTGACAGCTCTTCAGCGACGGGTGTATCGATTGGACTTGCAGTGACAGTGAAGCACACCAAAGGGGGCTGTTTGGAATAGAAGATGACGCCCCTTCTGAATGGTGCAAGCAGAGCTTCGGGGGGCTCTCAAAGCTGCTGACGTCCGGGGCTCGAGGCGGATTATCGCTGGCAGGACTTGAGTGTGTTCATCCTTAGCTGGCACTGCACCGAGGACCGCAATGACGGGGGGCTCACGTGGGCTGACGTCACGCTGGCCTTCTCCGCCCTGACTGTGAAAATTCAAAGGTCCGAGCAGCGACACTTTTATTTGAAACGCTTTATGGACCACCGTCCTCAGTAAATACTGGGGGGCGTTTTCTCGTAATTATGACATAAGTAGAAAATAAGACGTCATATCTATGGCTGAGGTCTCCAGGACTGTAAACAAACCCAAATCCTATGATGTGATATCATCTGCTGTTAAATTCTGCTCCGTACTTCTACAATTTTTATTTTTATACTGTATTGAGGATTTATTCTTTTCTGTGTATTGTGTTGTTTTGACCCCCTTTGTCTCTTTGACACCCACTGCACGCCCAGCCTAGCTGAGGGGTCTCTCTCTGAAGTGCCTCTCCTGAGATTTCTTCCATTTTTTTTTTCCCTACTAGGATGTTTTCTTTGTCTTCTTAGAGAGTCGAGGCTGTCAAGAGGCAGGGTCTGGTGAAGCCCATTGTGGCACTTCTTGTGTGATTTTGGGCTACACAAATAAATGGTGTTGTATTGTATTGTACTTCTGTAATGAACCCGTAAACCTGGGCACTTTGTTTTGCCGTCACTTTGGTCTGAAGGGACGCACTGTGGAAGCGTTCATAACGGTCACACCCTCGGCCTGTTAATGTGGACTTCGTGCCGAGTCACAGCGGCTGTTTGAATGAAGCATCGTGTGGTGTCGATGACTCCGTTGTGGGTTTTATTAGCCTGTGCCGTGTAATTCTGTGTGAAGGACGGCGACGGGTGGGACGCACGCTGATCGCTGGACACACATGCATTCATTTCCAAGAGGTCACTTTTTACAGTCGCCAGTCGAGTGAGGGGCTTCAGTTCAAAGAAGGTTGAGAGTGAAGAAAGCCCTCGTTTGTGTGCCCATGGGGGTCCAGATCAGAGTCCAGGAGTCTGAGGAGCAACGAGGCGGCAGAGCTAACGGGGCCAAGAGGCGTGCAGGCCGAGCTGGCGGCCATAAAGGGATTCCGTTTGTGTGTGTTGAAGGTGACTCGGTCCCGGCCTTCACACTGCGCTGCACACACACACACACACACACACACTCTCTCTAATGGGGTAACTAGCTTCTGTATGCTCATGACATGTGTGACACCCCTGTGCGTGGAGAGTGATGTCCCTAAACACCCACTGCATGCTGAACGAAGTCACTTATTGATAACTTAGAGTCACCCCGGTGTCACAGGCACACTTGTATTCATCTGTCACATGACATTGCATTCTAAAGTGAAGCAAATCGTATGGCCGGGGTTTGGGCGAAGACCAGCGGAAGTGTTAGAGAGTTGGGCTGATCCATCCCTGCAGCTCCCCCTAGTGGAAGCCACAACACCCAGCAGGGCCATCCTAAGGGACTACAATTCCCAGCCTACCCTGTGGTCTGGAAAGTGGGAGCAGCTACGCATGGATGCTACCCTCTAGTGTACCAGGGGTACACGCGGACTCCCCCGGTCCTTCCATTTCTCTGGCCTCCCATCCTGGCAAGGGCCCAATTCCCAATCTGGTCAGGATGCACCTCAGCATCCTTTCCTGGTTAAGGGCCCACAAACAACACAAAAACCACAGAAAACCTTCTGGCTTGGATACCAAAGGGCTGCTGCTGTCTATGCCAGCCTTGGAGGTGACACTAAGATGGTCAGAGCTGCCCAGATGTCCCGCAGGCTTTCATTTCAGGTCGTGAACATTTGAGGCTGGCAGGGCCAGCTTGCGTTGTCCACAATAAAACTCTCCGTTAGACCCAAAGTGGCCCGGCTGAGGACTCCGGCGTGCAGAACGACTCACCGTCAGAACAGCTTTACACCCGAGTGAATCGTTCCTGTTACCGAGTTTAGAAATGCCACAGACGAGAGTGCTGTACACCACTTCTTGGGGCACACGACGATATACTGTGGCACAACAGCTAAGAGGTGACCGGGACTTGAACACCACCAGACTCGCCCTTTAAGACGAGAGCCCACCGTGGTCACCTTACCCAGCATTATGGCTAATCATTGTGGGTTTAGGGGTTAGAAATTAGGGTTAGGGTTATGAAATATTCAATTAATCAGAGTCAATGTGTTCTTACTTTGATTATTAGTGGCTGGGCCGTGTTCACATGTTAAATGTGTGGCTGACTGGGATTGTGCTTCTGTTACTAGACGACTGGTTAGGAATGATACAGACAGGAGGAATATCACTTTTATTTAAACAAATATTTTATTATTATTATCTTGCTGGCCAGACAAGATCAGCAATGAAGACCTGCGGCAACAAACCAAACAGCAGCACATCAGGAGACGCCATCCTGCAAAGACACCAGAGGTGAACTGGACAAACCCTCCACAGACCTGCAACCAGACGAGTCCTCGCATGGAACCCTCAAGAGACACGGCGAGAAACACCTGCAGGCACCGAGACCTGAACGCGGACATGAGGTGGACAGGTTAGGGGTAGGGTGAGGGTTCGGCCACACATGGGGACAGCTGGAGAAACGGGCCCAGGTGGAGATGAGGTGATGACATGACGATTGATCGCTTCTCCAGACCTTCAAGGTTGCGTTCACAATGGAGGGATGTTGCTGGTGGGGTCAGACACTTTTCTCCAGGTGTGTTTATTCCGTCATCACTCGAGTAGATCTTTAATGCCAACCTCCGTAGGAATTGCCAGGTTCTCTTTTCACCAAAATGGTGTCTAAAGTGATGTCCATGGTGCTGCTCTTTCTGTTTGGAGGTCAGTTATAATTAATTGTGCAGCACTTATTTTTACTCACATTTACATAACGCTCACCATGGAGGGTCCCATGTCTGTGTGACATTGTGACGTTGTGCCGGTGACTGATCTATGCCGCGTCCCTCAGCCTCTCAGCACCGACTGGTTTGAACTTTGCGGCCAGCAGAGTTCATTCATCCCGACCTGCCACAGTGGGTTTGTTATCCTCCTTTTCAATGGCGCCATTCATAGACGTCAAATGCCAATGAACAGAAGATGGAGAATCGTCAATATGTGAGCTGCCTTCTGCAGATCAGTCACCGCATTTTTAATGGCGATTCTCAGCGGGAAAGATTCCCAAATATAGGGTGGTCCAGATATGCAATTTTCATTACGCTATAACTTATTACGTTTATTATATAGAAAATCACCCGAAAAATCCCGGACCATCGAGAAGTGTGCGAACGGACGACATGAAGAATCATCTTCACGCCAAACTGGAATCGTCCCCGCATAAATCAAAGTCATCCAGACGATCTGGACCTGCATAATTAGATCGGGACCACCCTGTAGATCTCTTACGTGATCCTTCCACAGTTTCTCACAAAATCATTCCATCAATTTAGATTCTAAATATATAACACTAGGGTGGCACAGTGGGTAGCACTGCTGTCTGGCAGTTAGGAGACCCGTCTGGGTTCGCTTCCCGGGTCCTCCCTGTGTGGAGTCTGCATGTTCTCCCCGTGTCTGCGTGGGTTTCCTCCGACAGTCCAAAGACATGCAGGTTAGGTGCGTTGGACATCCTAAATTGTCCCTGGTGTGTGTGTGCATTTTGCGGTGGGCTGGCATCCTGTCTGGGGTTTGTTTCCTGCCTTGCGCCCTGTGTTGGCTGGGATTGGCTCCAGCAGACCCCCATGACCCTGTAGTTAGGATATAGCGGGTTGGATGATGGATGGATGGATGTAGCACACGTGGGTTATTAGTATATTGCCCTGCACACTTTGAGCTACTTTTTGTATGAAAATGTGCTATATAAATAAATGTTGTTGTTGTTGTTGCGGTGGGCTGGCGCCCTACCCAGGGTTTGTTTCCTGCCTTGTGCCCTGTGTTGGCTGGGATTGGCTCCAGCAGACCCCCGTGACCCTGTAGTTAGGATGCAGCAGGATGGATGATAGATGGATGATTGTCGAGTCTTTAATCCGACTTGAACCCGGGTTTGCACTACACACACACACACACACACACACACACACACAGAGTACAAAAGCAGTCGGTTTAGTCAGCCGACCCACAGGACGGCACCATCAGCGCTTGCGACTGTGACGGCGTCTCTTCTTCGTAGCTAACTCGTTAATTCTGAGCTCCACAGAGTATTATAAAGTATTAATAACTGGAATATCTCACCACTTGATGGAATAACAGTGCCTGTTGATTTAAGGAGGTCTTCTTCAAACTCAAATGTGCTCACCTACATTGTGGCAAAGTTGGGCTTGAAGCTTTTATTTTCAGTCCACTCGGTGTAAGGAAGAAGGCGTTTGGGGACCAACAACGAGGCTCGTTTTCAATTTAGGTTTCTTTCTTAATTCTTAACCTACAACATTAGGGGTCTGGAAGCCCAAACAACAGTCGGTTAAATGTGATCTCAAGAAAAGATGAGTGCCAGTAATAAAACTACTAATAAATATACTTTATTAAAGGAGCAAAGTGTCTTATTTTGTTTTATTTAAACTCCTGTTTGTACATGGAGCTGCTGATGAACCCTCCTCTGTGCAGCCAATCCGTAGTGACGAAACATAAAATAATAAAAAGTTAACCCAAAGTCCCTAAAGTTGGTTATGAGTTTGTGTAATGTTAATGCAAATGACCAGCAGATGTCACTAGAGAGGCACTTCCAGTCTTCGACACTCAATGGCTTCAAATGCGTCAGCTGCACTCCGCCCATCACCACCAGCCACCCAATGCTGCCCTCTGCTGGAAAAACCTGAGAATCGCACGTGACTGTCGCTCTTCAAAGCGTCCAGAGCACGAGGTCAGTGGCATATCGATTTGTGGCTATCGAATGGAAGTAGTCACTCAGCAGCTGTTGGCATATTTTCACGTAAATTTAGGGGAAAAGTTATTTGTATTAAGCAGTGGCAGCGCCAGTCACTTCAAACCAACGGGCAGGTCCCCAGAAAATTTGACAAGCAATGACGCAAACACAGAACAAATAAACTGAAACAGTACAGCAAGTTTACAAATTCAACAAGTTCTTGACTTTCCGTATTAGACAAGTGTATATTAATTTTAGCATAATGCGACAATTAGGAAATATTTGAAAGAATTTGTCAATCATACGGTCCAAATCTAATTTCTTGGCCCTCTCAGCATGCATGGAAATTAGAACGATATTTGACAGGCGCACGTCTGTCGTTGTCCATCACAGATGTGTTTTGATCAACGTAAGTTTGCTGAACGATCTCTCGGCCGCTGAAGATGCCCCTGGTATTGTGTACACGACTTGCAGTAGTCGTTTTGTTTCGTAGAAAGCGTCTTCATATTTTTCAATGAATTGCAACATGTCCGGCAAAGAACAAATTCACAGTTCTCGTTCTTTTGTGCATCTAAACGCTGTAGTTGCTTTACTTCAATGTCTAAATCGGTGGCGTTGGTCTTGTTTTGCTCTGCCAGAGGAGTCAAATTCTCAACGTCTACGAACTTTACACTGCGAGGTACGAAAGAATCCATTGCTGAGATCAGGCGGTTCAGTCCGTGTCTGTGATAAACTGATGGCACTCGTTGACTTAATGCCAGCCTCTCGGCTACTGCTGGGCTACTGAGTGAGCGAGGAAGGAGCGGCAGATCGGAGAAGTCGATACGTACATGTGGCACATTGCTATAAACAGAGAAAGTCTGCAGTGGGCTGGCACCCTGCCCGGGGTTTGTTTCCTGCCTTGTGCCCTGTGTTGGCTGGGATTGGCTCCGGTGGACCCCTGTGACCCTGTAGTTAGGATATAGCGGGATGGATACTCAATGGATGGAAATAGAAAGTGATACTATGACAGTGAAAGAGCGCTAACAAGAAATCTCATCAAATGTTTCACTTAGTCGCCAAATTTTTTACTCTAGAATTTTTACCGGGTCCTGGGACCTTACTGGAGCTGGTGTGGCACTGCCACTGGTACCAAGGGAGATTAAAGTGGGCATCAGCTGATGTTAGTGATTGAATACAATGACAAAATACGTATTGTGTGTAATATCTATGGTTACTGCTCGAGTGAACACAGCACGCTATGGAGAGATTGAGCATGTCATGAATGATACATTCATACATTTATAGTCATCAGCAAACATTATAATCGCAGGTGATCTGAATGAAGTTATGGATAATGCGATAGACGGGCATCCACCAAGATCTCATGTTACCAGTCAGAAGTCTCGCGTTAAGTGACATCTGGGAACATCACAGCCCATAAAACAAAGCTGTTCACTTGGAGTAAAAAAAAAATCTCAAGAAGTGACCTCCGGCCAATCTCCAGGGACCTCGATGTCTCCTGCTAGGGAGGTCCAAGTCTTACCAGCTCTTTGAACAGACCACACAATGATTACAATCAAATGAAACCAAAGGACCAAACACGAGAGATCTGGAAAGACCTCAAGGACCCGCTTGATAAGCGTATCGAAAAGTACTGGAAACTGGCTAATGTGATGGGGGCTTCTAAAATATAAAATCCGCTGCTCAATTGTCACTTTTGGAAAGGCTCGGCCGCTTCAACTAAGACAGGAAATTCCAGAATTAACTGCCAATGAGAGCAAAATCACAGAAGACAAAATGAAATAAAATGTCCTGCAAAACCCGTCTGATAAAGTTTATGAGGCAAAGGGGGCTTTTATGAGATCAAGAAGACAAAAAAAAAAAACCAGCAAGTTAAAAAAAAAGGGGTGGGGGGTCCACGCGCTTCAGGGGCTAACTTAACAGAAGAATTTATAAGCAATTTTAACACATGAGATACCAGTCTTGATGAAGCCATTGAGATATTTGGGTTTACTGCAGAAGGAACAAAAGCTCCAGATGACCTAAAACGTGTTGGCTCTCAGAAGATAAGCCTAAAGGGAATAAAAGACAATAAGTCACCTGGGAATGATGGCCTCACCTCAGCATTCTTTAAAATGTTTGCACATCCAATTTCAGGTTTTCTGCTTTGCTTGAAAAGGCCGACTTACCAAATTCGGTGAAAGAAGGCGCCATCCCATCACCTTCATTCCTCAGCCTAATAAAGATGGTGTCCTGTAGCACTCTTGAACATTGATTACAAGACCTGAAATGAGGGCTCAGTGACTGTCACTCAGGAGTCTTACGTATCTACTAACATTTTCGACTTGACTGAATGTAATGAATGGCTTTCTGAAGACCCCGTGATTCTATTTCTGGATTTTCAAAAGGCGTTTGACATAATAAGACACAAATTTATCTGGGAAACCCTCAAATTCTCTACATTTAATTATTATTTTTCTTTGCTGTAAAAGCAGTGATGACACTTTACAAGGGAAGTAATTACTCAGTTAAACTTTCTCATGGAACTTCCCCACGATTTCAAATTCCCAGAGGAATTCGTCGAGGTTGCCCCTTATCCCACTGCTCCCCTGTTCTCCTTACCTCTCAAAGTCTTAACTGGTGGGTCACTCAAAGTGAACTTAAAGGTAAAAAGAATTAAAGATCCCACAGTAGGCAGACGGCACTTCTTATTTTTGGAAAAGGCCAGTGATGTGCATAAAGCAAAAGGGATGAAATGAAATATCGACAAATGTGAAACAAAGTCCTCCGTCTAAAATCGGTGCCAGTAACTGAACGTCAGGTCAAACCTTAGGGCGATGGCTGGACAGCTGACCGCTCAACAAGAGCCAACGAGGCTCAGCCCGGGTTTCCAAAACAACATACCTGGAAAAATGGACCTCACAAAATAAGAAATGTAATAAAAAACAAACACCATGACGGTGGACTCAGCATACTAGACTTTATAACGCACAATCATATTTTGAAAATAAATGGGATTAAAAGATATTGAAGAAAACCTCATAGCGTGTGGAATATAACACCAAATGTTATACTTGAAGGGTTGGTGGACTTAACTTTTTCTCACAATGTCCTCACACTGTCTTCTAATGACGTGATCAGAATGCCATTTACAAGTGCTGTGCTCTCTGCTCCCTGATCTACAAACACAACGGCTCTCCGTTTGGAATAATAAAAATATAATCACAGAAGGACTCGTTTATTCGTTGATAACTGGTAGAGGAAGAACAGTCTACTGTATTAGGAAGTCAACTCGTAAAGGAAAGAGGCCTTACTTTACAAATACAGAGTCATTAAAGGAACAAAGAGAGTCAACCCTGATGAGAGACACGCGTCTAAAAAACAGTCACCCTTGGAGCAGCGTCTGAAAACGGGATTAGTGTAACGGAAAGACAGTTCAACAGCCGGACTACTGAGGGTCTACTGACTCCAAAAACGTGGCCATCAAGGTACTCAGTTGATCATAAACCAGTGTGGACACTTCAACAGACAAAGTGAAAGAAATGGCATAGGAGCTCATTCATAAATATCATCCCTGCAATAGTTTAATATCTAAACTTATTTGAGACCAGCTGTCCCGCACAGGCCCACCCACGTAGTAATGAAACAGGACAAACTTTAAAAACCAATAAAAAAAAACCAAACAAAACAAAACAAAAAAACCTGTAATTCTGGCAAAGCAGAAGGTTGGTACGCTGCCACATCAAACACTGGCACTGTATGTGATCGTGGAGAGCGTCCCCCGCGTGGGGAGAAGAGCACGTGGCCGTGATATCTCAGCTACCCTCTAAAACACACGGAGCCCTGATCTCTCTCTGAAAAACGTCAGACGGTACTCCTTAACAATCTGTAGATGATGATAATGTCTGCTGAACAAACAGGTACCGCTAGCTAAGTGGAGGTGAGGTGCGCTCCAACAAGTGGCGACAGGCAGAGCAACAGTGGGCAAGCAGGGCACTGCCACACTTCTCTCTTGGATTTGCATGGATAACTTGGTGCCGCAAGCAAAGTCAGATTCTTAGCACAATGAGAGAAGTCGCAAAATCAACTGGAATGTTCAAGAAAATGATAGAAAAAGCCCGATCTGAATCAGTGAAGTAGTTCAGACAGACATTGGATTATATTACACTCACCTAAAGGATTATTAGGAACGCCATACTAATACGGTGTTTGACCCCCTTTCGCCTTCACAACTGCCTTAATTCTACGTGCCATTGATTCAACAAGGTGCTGAAAGCATTCTTTACAAATGTTGGCCCATATTGATAGGATAGCATCTTGCAGTTGATGGAGATTTGTGGGATGCACATCCAGGGCACGAAGCTCCCGTTCCACCACATCCCAAAGATGCTCTATTGGGTTGAGATCTGGTGACTGTGGGGGCCATTTTAGTACAGTGAACTCATTGTCATGTTCAAGAAACCAATTTGAAATGATTCGAGCTTTGTGACATGGTGCATTATCCTGCTGGAAGTAGCCATCAGAGGATGGGTACATGGTGGTCATGAAGGGATGGACATGGTCAGAAACAATGCTCAGGTAGCCGATGCCCAATTGGCACTAAGGGGCCTAAAGTGTGCCAAGAAAACATCCCCCACACCATTACACCACCACCACCAGCCTGCACAGTGGTAACAAGGCATGATGGATCCATGTTCTCATTCTGTTTACGGCAAATTCTGACTCTACCATTTGAATGTCTCAACAGAAATCGAGACTCATCAGACCAGGCAACATTTATCCAGTCTTCAACTGTCCAATTTTGGTGAGCTCGTGCAAATTGTAGCCTCTTTTTCCTATTTGTAGTGGAGATGAGTGGTACCCGGTGGGGTCTTCTGCTGTTGTAGCCCATCCGCCTCAAGGTTGTGCGTGTTGTGGCTTCACAAATGCTTTGCTGCATACCTCGGTTGTAACGAGTGGTTATTTCAGTCAAAGTTGCTCTTCTATCAGCTTGAATCAGTCGGCCCATTCTCCTCTGACCTCTAGCATCAACAAGGCATTTTCGCCCACAGGACTGCCGCATACTGGATGTTTTTCCCTTTTCACGCCATTCTTTGTAAACCCTAGAAATGAAATCCCAGTAACTGAGCAGATTGTGAAATACTCAGACCGGCCCGTCTGGCACCAACAACCATGCAACGCTCAAAATTGCTTAAATCGCCTTTCTTTCCCATTCTGACATTCAGTTTGGAGTTCAGGAGATTGTCTTGATCAGGACCACACCCCTAAATGCATTGAAGCAACTGCCATGTGATTGGTTGATTAGATAATTGCATTAATGAGAAATTGAACAGACGGCTGTTCCACGAAGTGAGCTAACCTCAAAATCCAGGCTTATTTCGATAATCCCAGTTTAATTTCTCCAAATTCGGTTCCACGAACGAGGCTAACCTGAAGCTCCGCTTAATTACCATGTCAACATATGCTCTTGGACAAGCCTGCTCCGTGGCAGGTTAGTTGTGAAGCTTAGCTTAGCTTGATGAATATGATTGGACAAGCCATGTGATGTCACAGCACGACATTCTGCGGGGCTGGGATTATTCTGCTGCTGTTCTCTCCCTCTTTCGCACACATCGACCCTCCAATATAAAATTATTACAGATTACATGCAGGCGATTCTAATTACTTAGAAAGTATAAAATGACAAGGAGTGCATTGAAGGCTTTTACATGAATAACCATGGCGTGCCCATTTATTCATAATCCAGTTGATGAGGGAGCGAGGCTCATTCGTAGAGCTTTAAGGCAACAGGTTCCACAATTACTTCGGCCCAGGATAGATCCGTTGCATTTTGCGGATGATTATTTATACGAGCGCTATAGATTTAGTAGATACAGTATTGCATATTTGTGTCAGTTATTGGAACTTTACATTTCTAAAAACACACGTCGCTCTAAAGCCCTTACGGTTGCACAGTCTTTGTGTATCGCTTTGCGTTATTTTGCCAGTGGTTCATTTCTGTACAGTGTGGGGGATGCTGAACATTTAAGCAAAGCTACAGTGTGCCGTGAAATCAGGAAGGTTTAAAGTCCTTTAAATATATTCATTACCTTTCCTGGCCACCGAGGAATTCTTGCTATTAAGGAAACTTTCTTTGGAATTAATGGTGCTTAATCTTTAAACATCTACTCATTTACAGCACATAAATCATTACCTGATAAGTAACTGAATTTAATTTGTCAGGCTTTCCTAACGTCATTGCAGCCATTGACTGTACACACGTGAGGATAAAGGCTCCAGCAGGTCCAACAGAGCCTGATTACATAAACCGCAAATCATATCACAGTATTAATGTACAGGTAAGTACTGATAATATCTCACATTTATGTACAAGAGGTGAAAGTGTAGTTGTCCAACATTAGCAATGTATGTCATTACCATTTCCTAAAATGTTTCAGATGGTATGCACTGCTGAACATCTAATTTCAAACATTGTGGCAAAATGGCCAGGATCAGTACATGATGCCAGAATTTTTCGCGAGTCTTCACTGGCTCAAAGCCTCAGACAAGGCAAGTCAACTAAAATTCACAAATATACTGTAGTTTATTATACTACAGTCTAATGTGTCTACTTTCCATTATAGGAATTTTTCCTGGTGTGCTGCTTGGTGACAGAGGATACCCATGTCTACCGTTTCTTCTCACACCATATACAGATCCTGCAACACAAGCAGAAAGACATTTCAACCGTGCCCATTGTAAGACAAGGGCACGCATTGAAATGACATTTGGACAGTTAAAATCCAGATTTAACTGCCTGCGGCATCTCAGAGTTACACCAGACAGAGCGTGTGACATTGTAGTAGCCTGTGCAGTTTTGCATAATGTGGCAATACTGTATTGTATTTAATCTTCACTTGCTGCCAGGACCTTTTCGTTCCACTCATGTTGCTCCTGAAACCAAGTATTATTAATAATTATATTAATAATTACAATTATATATCACTTTTTATCCAAGATGAACCCATATAATTAACATGCTGTCCTGTTTATCAATGTGTTAAAATAACCTTAAAGTACCTTACAACTGGTAACAAAATGCATATGTAAAAGGAAATTTTAATGACTATACATTTTGAAGGCTTGAAACTGTTCTCATTTAGTTGTTAAATAGTTTGACATCCTTAACACAAAAGTTACTAAAATCATGTTCTTACGCATTTAACTTGTCAGCTATTTTCTGCCATGCAGCCTCACGAGCTTTGATAATACAGCTCGTGTTCCCCTTTCTAGTTATTATAGCTTTGTAGTCCTCATAGGCTTGTAATAATAATTCTTGCTCCACCTGCGTAAAAAACGCAGCTCTTTCCTTAGTTTCCATTCTTGCTTATCCAGCATCGATTAACAAGGCTGCCTTTTATATCGCGCTGACGCGCACGAGCCTCGCTTATCAAGCTTGGCTTGAATTAGCGGAGATTAAATACACCTGAATTTTGTTCGTGGAACTCAATGAGCCTGAAGTGAACTGTTAGGCTAACTCAAGCGAGGCTATTACAAATAATCCTCGATTTTATAAGCTCGCTTCGTGGAACAGCCCTCAGGTGTTCCTAATAATCCTTTAGGTGAGTGTATATACAGATAGATAGATAGATAGATAGATAGATAGATAGATAGATAGATAGATAGATAGATAGATAGAATGTATAACTGGTAATTCAAAGAACGTTAACTCCTTGCATGACGAAGCCCTTCAAACAGACTCGCAACATCCAAACGCGGGCGCTGAAGTGTGAAGACCCTCGCCAGTTCGCCGCACTCTGAATTAGCGGGAGTCGCTGCTGCAGCCTCTGCTCGCCATTCTCGGTTGCGGGACGCGGTTTCTATAGCAACTCCACTACACGAATGAGGACGTCATCACCCCCCCAAAATAACGACCCACAAACACCCTCTCAGACCCCCGACTTAAGATGCAAGTAGATTCTGCAGCAGACCGGAGTAAAATGGATGGGCGTGACAAACCTTTCTCGACTTCAGCCAATCATATATTAAATTTGTGTACGTCAGGCACTCATCAGCCCTTAAATTGGGACGTCTACGTTTACTGCAGTCGCAGGCTGCCCGGTCACTAAACGGTCATGACTGTAATCAGTAGGCCGATGGCGGCATTCTCGGGAAATTCAACCCGAAAAATGGGCGTCACTGGCCGAAAGTAAAGCAACAGCGCGTAAGGCGCGGAGCGAAAGAAATGAATTCGTATGAGGTAATGGCAACGTTCAAGTTCAAAATCGACACAAAATGAAAACTACAGACATAAACGGCACCGTGAACGACTACGCCAGGACTCGTAGATAGAAAGACACACGGAAAGTTCACTGATCCTGAGAGACATTCGTGTCATTTTTGTGTGACCTTTTTCCACTGTTATTGTTTTCATGGCTTCTCCAGTTTGTACGTATGTGGCTAATTTAAGTACAATAAATGTTTTATTAAAACACGTATAATCTACTATATAATCTATAACTATAATAATAACAATAATAATAGAGTATGAATATAGAGTATAGAATAATAGAATATGAACTGTTTCCAATGGTTTTCCGCCGGCCGGTTAGCTCAGTTGGTTAGAGCGTGGTGCTAATAACGCCAAGGTCGCGGGTTCGATCCCCGTACGGGCCA
>JANRMT010062823.1:25556133-25572317 GCA_026402145.1 Polypterus bichir lapradei | reverse complement strand
TCTATCTATCTATCTATCTATCTATCTATCTATCTATCTATCTATCTTTAATTGGACCCCCAGCCTGATTAAGTGAGCTGCTCTTTTCAAGTTTCTTTGTTCTGAGGTCAATGTAGAAATGTCAAACCCAACTGTTAATAATACGTTCTTAGCAGCTATTGGGGGATAATGGCGTTTGGTTTCTTGTTTCGGTTTTGAACATTATTTTCAGACTGATTTTCATTGTGCTTCTCCACATGATTAGAGGGGGTCTGACGCTGACAGGTATATTGTAGTAAGTTGCAGCCCTTCATCCTTCAGTGTGTTGAGCCCCCTGGGGTCTGCTCTGCTTGCTGTGAATTGTCATTATAGGAGAGCAGGGAGGGAGCAAAGTGAGGTAAGCATTTACAGTTTTTCTCAGCTGCTTTGGTGAATTTCTCACAACAGAGTTGCAGTTCTCAAATCTGCTCGTTCAATTCCCAGAACCTTTAGTCAGTTGTGCACATCATAACAGCAGTTTCTGGGTGTTTTCGTCATTTTGCAGTTGCTTTAGTTCACTCAGGCAGATGCTTATGTGCAGTTCTCAGCTGCTGTATATCATGTATCAGCGGTTGCTTACGTCATGATGATCAAAATGCATTGTGTGGCCCTCTTTTGCATGGTCTTACACTCCAGACAAACTTGTCATTTTTTTATTGTGTAAGTCATTGCAGTCAAAAGTGTTCAACAAGATATCATTGGCTGTCAAGTGTATTTTATAGGTTTCTACAAAACTTTTTTTGGTTTGTATTCACAATACTAATGATTCCTGCACCAGCTGACTGTAAATTGCTCTCAGGTGACACATTATTCAGGGCAGGTGTGAGATCTTAGATCAATCAAGCAACTAATCACTGAGCAGTCCCCTAAAATTGCTCCTGAACCTGCAGCTGGGAAGCATATAAAGACACGGCGCAATGCAGCGTGGAAGCACATCAAGGAAGGACAACCTGAAAATGGAAGAACAGCAAGAAAATGAACAGGGCCAACAGCCCAGCCCAAGAAGAGTCGGGGTGTGTGGTGTAAGGAGACAAAACAGAAGAGGTTCAACACACGGGTCAGTTTCTGATGAAATAAAGGCCACAATTGTGGACCATGTTATAAATCATGGCCTTTCAATGGCTGAAGCAGGTCAAAGGGTGCAGCCAAATTTGGGGAGAACAACCGTATCCTCGATTGTTCAGACATTTCGCAGAGAGAACAGGTGTGTAAATCAACGATTTGACTCTGTTTTTGTGTGTATTACTTTATATTGTTACAGTATGTCATATATTTGCAATAGTCCACACTAGACAATACGCATGTTACTGTTGTCCATTCAGTGTTGTATTTTTACTGTGACACATAGGACTTCAAGACTTCCTGGAAGAGGTGGCAGGGGGCCTATTTGCACTCCTCGTTCTATGGTCATAACAAATAATGCCATAAGACTCAAGGAAATACAAACTGCCATTACTGCTGACGACGATGTGTTTGAGAATGTCCAGTCTGTCAGCATCTCAACTATTGACAGAGTGCTGAGGAGAAAGCGAATGAGTATGAAGCAGTTCTACTGTGTACCATTTGAAAGGAATAGTGAGGAAGTGAAGGAGCGTCGGTACCAGTATGTGCAGGTAAGACTGAACATGTGCAGTAACACTGTAACGGTAATCTACTGTACAGCAAATAGTCCAACATTGCATATCGACATGCAGTACAGTTGAGTTCATCTTGACACATTTATGAATATGTTAGATTTGACTATTGTCTCCAAATCAAACTGACTGTAGTATCTTGTTTGATACAGCGTATAATGGACCTGGAATCAAGTGAACCACCACATATTTTCATATACATGGATGAGGCTGGCTTCAACTTGGCTAAAGGAAGAAAACGTGGGTGTAATCTGATTGGGCAGAGAGCTACTGTTGACGTGCCAGGCCGGCGGGGTGGGAACATCACTCTGTGTGCGGCTATTTCGGACAATGGGGTCCACACTCCTATTCCTCTTGTAGGGCCATACAACACCCAACATCTGCTGACCTTCTTGAACACCCTCTACAGGGATCTCATTTCTAAAGGGGAGATCGGTCAAGAAAATGTACCACAGTATGTGATCATTTGTGATAATGTGAGAGTTTCCATCACTCCAACCTAATCAGACAATGGTTTGCCAACCACCCCAGGATGCCGATGGAATTCCTACCTCCATATTCCCCATTCCTCAACCCAATTGAGGAGTTCTTCTCAGCTTGGAGGTGGAAGGTACAGTATATGAGCGTAACCCACATACACAAATGACACTGCTTGCTGCCACGGAAGCTGCGTGTGGGGACATAACAGCAGACGCCTGCAGAGGCTGGATAAGACCTTCTGGGAGGTTCTTTCCACGCTGCATTGCAAAGGAAGATATCCGTTGTGATGTGGATGAGAACATGTGGCCCAAAATACAGGATCAGCAGCAATTGTAGAGAGCATTTAGAGTTTCAGTAGGTATATATATATTGTTTTCGATGTTGTCATTTTTTTTTCCTTCATTTCATATGTTATGCATAAAGTATTGAAATGCATTTTCTTGCTAGACTCCAAGTGCAGTGCGTGGTATGTCACCATATACCTGTGCCATCAATAAAATAGTCTTCTTGAATCAATCTCCCGCAATCGGTGTTTTGTATTTTTATGTTTCCTGCCCTTGTCCTTCAGATGTTTTGGGCATCAGAAAATGTTTAGATTGTGCCAATTTTATATTGATAACATGACTTTACATTTTGGCTGTCATGTCCGTGGACGATGATTCATGGACTTGGCATTTTGATGGCACTGACATATTCAGCGATGTAAATACTTGCTTTTGAGGCATGGATTGAGGATTTTGAAGAGGTTACCTGCTTTTGCTGGTCATCCATGATGTTTTGCCGTTTGTGTTTTGAGAAATGCACCAAAGCAACTGAGAAAAGCTGTAAAACTCTAGTAAAAATGGGAGTAATTCTGGATGTCAAATACATTTGAAAAGGCAGGCTGCTGTGCTTCTCTGAATGCAGAATGAGAGAAGACAAAAGACGAGAGCAGCAAATTGAATGAGATCCGTTATTATTGTAGGTGCATTCTTCTGAATTCCTGACGTTCTGCAGCTCATGGGATTCAGAGAATGACTGCGACTCGTCGACGCGGGTGCAAGCAGATAAATCCACAGTTCAAGTGTCTGCGTTTTCAGAGTGCAATGAGAAGTCCAGCAAAATGACGCCTTTTATTGGCTAATTAAAAAGATTACAATACGCACGTTTTCAAGTCCACTCAGGCCACTTCTTCAGGCAGTTTGTAAAAAACAAGTTTTAGTGAAAATTAAAACAAAACCCGCTATATCCTAACTACACAGTCACGGGGGTCTGCTGGAGCCAATCCCAGTCAACACAGGGCGCAAGGCAGGAAACAAACCCCGGGCAGGGTGCCAGCCCAACGCAGGGCACACACACCAAGCACACGCCAGGGACAATTTAGGATCGCCAATGCACCTAACCTGCATGTCTTTGGACTGTGGGAGGAAACCCACGCAGACACGGGGAGAACATGCAAACTCCACACAGGAAGGACCCAGCAAGTGAACCCGGGACTCCTAACTGCGAGGAATCAAAGCAAAACAGTTTACTTAAAAATAAGCAAAACGTACTAATCCAAATGAAACGTTCTCATAGAAGATGATTCTGTTCAAAGCTTATACGCCTTGCTATGTTTCTTTGAATCTCTGAAAGATGTTCTCTGCGTTAGAACATGTGAACAATGTGGATGAGAACAGGCGGCCATTCAGCCCACCAAAGCTCGCCAGTCCAATCCAGTTAACTCCCCCAAAATAACATCAAGTTGACATTTGAATGTCCCTGAAGTCCTCCTGTCCACCACACTATTTGGTCACTTATTCCATGTGTCTCTGGTGAGAAGAAAATCTTCCTAATGTTTGTGTGAAATTTCCCCTTCACAAGTTTCCAGCTGTGTCCCCCCCATGTTCTTGATGAACTCATTTTAAAGTCACCGTCTCGATCCGCTGGCCTGATTCACTTCATAATCTTAAACTCTTCTCTCAGGTCTCCTCTTCATCTCTCTAAAGGCTCAGCTCTTTTAATCTTTCCTCCTAACTCATCCCCTGTTGCCCTCAATCAGCCCAGTCGCTCTTCTCTTGTGCTGCTATGTCTTTATGGAGACCCTCATGGCCCCCAAGACTCCAGATGAGGCCTCACCAGTGTGTTATAAAGGTTGAGCAGAACCTCCTGTGACTCGTACTCCACACGTCAAGGCGCTATATAACCCGACAGTCTGTGAACCTTCTTACAGTAATGGCAGTTGATCATGTCGAGTCCACCACGACTCCTAAATCCTTCTCATAAGGTGGACTTGCGATTTTCAGACCCCCCCATTATGTATTCAATCCAATGTTATTATAGTTAACGAAAACTAAAATCAAAACTAAAACTATTAAAAAAAATTTGTAAACTGAAATAAAATAATTAAAAAAAACTAAATAAAAAACTAAATGAAACTACTAAAGTAGCTGGAAAGACAAACTGAAATAAAATAATAATTTAAGAATTTTAGTTTTTATTTTTGAAAGAATATTCTTGCTGTTAGTTTTTAACCCTTTTAACTCTAAAACTGAAAGTCATCCACCATGAGCCGCCCGCACGTATTCATCCAGTGAACGGCGGCGGGTGACGAAGGGCGGCTGCTCACGCAGCATTTGCGGCGACTACGGACACGTGAAGCGTGTGAAACGGAAAGCGATTTACTGTGCCGGATGTAATTCTGGCTCTTTAGAGTGTAGCCAGAGTGGACCTGAAGAGAGGCATCAAAGAGGTCAAGGCAGCGTACAGAAGGAGGACAGACGACCATCTGAGGAGCAACAACACCAGGCAGGTGTGCCAGGGTGTCCAGCACATCACCGGCTACAAATCCAGCAACTCCTCGGCCGCTGATGGAGACGCTTCTCTGGCAGAGGAGCTGAACTTCTTCTTTGCCCGTTTTGAGGCGACACCAACAGCAACTCCATCACAGCCGCCTGCTCACAACAGCAACACACTCACTGTGGAAGAGTGTGAGGTGAGGCAGGTGATGAAGAAGGTGGACCCGAGGAAGGCTGCAGGACCCGACGGTGTGGCTGGACGGGTGCTAAAAGACTGTGCGGATCAACTGGCCGGAATCTTCACTAGGATTTTCATCCAGTCCCTGTCCCAGGCCACTGTCCCATCCTACCTCAAGTCCTTCATCATTGTTTTGCTGCCGAAAAAATCCATCACGAACAGTCTGAATGACTTCCGCCCAGTGGCACTCACATCTGTCATCATGAAGTGCTCTGAGAAACTGGTGAGGAGTCATATCATCGCCTGCCTGCCAGCACACCTGGACCCATTCAATTTGCTAACAAAGCAAAGAGATCGACGGAGGACGCTGTGGCCACAGCCCTTCATGCTGCCCTGACCCACCTGGAGCAGCAGTGGAGTTACGTCAGACTGCTCTTTGTGGTCTTCAGCTCGGCGTTTAACACCATCCTCCCACAATGACTGCTGTCCAAACTGGCAGATCTGGGACTTCCATCCCTCACCTGCAGTTGGATACTGGACTTCCTGTCTGGTCGCTACCAGAGGGTCAGGCTGGGTCTCCACACCTCCAGACTCTCAGCCTCAACACTGGGACGCCACAGGGTTGTGTGCTCAGCCCGCTCCTCTACACCCTCTACACATAGGACTGTGTCCCCACTCACCATAGCAACCAGATCATAAAGTTTGTGGATGACACGACGGTGGTCGGACTCTTCTCGGGCAAGGAGGGTGAGCTGGCATACAGGGATTGTCGTGGCGAAAAATTCATCATCAGAAGGCTTTTTACCTAAAAATAAAGGCTATTAGGACTCGAGATAGACAGACAGAGTTTTAAGGCTTTATTGCAATAAATCAACCACACGGACTCAACCCAATACGGCCAAATTAGATTGAGCGCCGATCATTTCAGCCATTGAAGCTTTTATAACAATTTCTTATCATTTTGGCTCATTCAATTAACTGACTCTGCACCTGGTTCAACTGTCCATTGTCCCTCTTGGTGTCTGTTTGGCTTATTCTGATTGGTCTAAGACTGGGTGGATGGCTTCCTCTTTCCATCTTTGGGCTTTCCTGATGTAATTTCCTATCTTTTCTGACCTTGCTCTAATGAGCTGGTTTGCTTACCTCCGCTGACTCCCTCTTACTCCCATCCGACCAAATCTTGAGTTTCCGCGGGAACCCTTATCATCTCCTTAGACTGGTCTGCTAGTGGAATGTGTTCTCTTTCTATTCTGTTCCCATTTTTTCTAACTGGCCAAGGCTTCTAATCCATATATGGGTTTTCCTCTCTTAGGTTTTCCAAACTTTTTACTATAGTGACCTGAAGCTTAAGCTTTAATTAAAAAGAAGTATAGTATGTGCTTTCATTTGATCATTGCTTGGCATGCTTGATTTGTCTTAATTTCTACACTAAAGTTAATTGCTAATATATTCTTATAATATTTTTGCTAATGCCTGCATTTGCTAAGATGCATTACAGTGTGACCTTGCTTGTAGTAAAAGGCCTTTTGTTGCCTTACTGCTGATTCAGCAACTCAGCTCAATACAGAGGCCTCTTCTGTAAGTTATCTCTTCCTAGCCTTGAATCACAGGTGTCCTCAAACTCTTATCCTGTCCAAAACTGGTTTTGCTGCATCTTTTAGCTATTCTTTTCTTTACTTTGGAAAATTTGCTGTAAGCCTATAAAATAATGCAATATAACTGATTTTTTAGTTAACCATTTGCTAGACCTATCGTATTTGCTTTAATATTTTAATTTATGCTTAATCTAATGTTTTAGAAGCTTTTAATTACTTTTTATGGCTCTATATGTTAATTTGCTATTCTCTTATGCTAATAAAAAATTTTCCTTCTACATTCCTCCCTTTTGAGGTTTAATCAAACCTCAACATCTAACCTGATTCCAAAAGAAAGGAAGGGGATGTTGATTCAATTTTTCTTCGGAGCCCAATACGGACCTCTCGCAGTTCTTCTCAATACTTCAACACCCGTACCCCTCCTCTGGTGGCACAGGAGCCAAACATCTCCCCCATCAGTCAACTAAGAGGAGTAAAAGACTTCCTGGCCCTACCCTAACAGTCAAAAATATACATAATCAATCACAGGTGCAGATAAATTTAAACATCATAGGAATATCATACAATAGTGTTATTATAAAGCAGAAAATAATAATAATAGTAATAAAACAATTGTCCATAATAAGTGTTTTTCTTCGCTTGGAGAAATATTTTTCCAGTGAAATTACAATTTTTTTCTTCAACCCAGGTACCGTAGAGGGCCACCTCCCTGGGGAGCGGTTACTAGCACTTCACCCAAGGAGTTTCTTCTGGTTTGGTATTTCATTATCCACATTGTCATCAAGAAGAGAATTAAAATCTGTAACTGAAGATGTCCATGGTTCAAGAAATTTGATTCACACCTGTTTGACAGCAACTCTAGTAATAACTAATTAGAAAACTGGTAATAAGCAACATAATACCATTCAAATATATAACAGTACCATTAACAGAGTAATTTCTGCTTCACTAACATGGACCCCCATGATTCCCAGGTTCAAATAAAGCTAATACTAATTATATTGGTTTTACCTTTCCTTTCTAAGATGGATTTATACTAAACACATAATGTATGTCCCAATTCCTAAATACGGCGAAATAACCATTTAACGTACCTAATTCTTTGTGTTCATCTACAATCAGACCTATAAATAATATTGTTGGTGGTGATACAGATGGCATAAATATTTATCTTAAATAACTCAAAAGTTCTCAGTTTCAGGTTGCCACCGCTGCGCACAATGATAATCAGAGATAAAGTCCTTACACACCTCAGCAAGCTCACATCTTAACACACTCATTCATAAAATTGCCCAAATATACACCCAGCTGTGGTCTCAATCTTGAGCCACCTTTACCACATTAATTCAGCCATTTTGTGGACAGTAGGTGTCAATCCTCCCTTCGGAAGACGTCAGCACTACCTTCCAAAATGCAAATCACTGGGTCATTTTTGAGGTCACATTCATTTCAATTTCAATCTCAAGGGTTATGCCAAAGCTTCTCATTACGGATTCATATCTTCCGAGATCTTCAGACTTCATCTGGGCTTGTTAATTCACAGACCACACACTCACCACTGTATGTATAAGACACTCCATCTCCTATGAGCCAAATTATTACTTCATTTCACTGATTTCTATAACAGATATACTCATCAAGCCATGATGTTAATCATTTGACCTGTATCACCATCAACATGCTAGCCTAAACTGTTTTATCCTATTCTAGAAGCTATGGATGTTCTGACCTATAGTAGGTGTCCCTTATCCCCAAAATACTAGTTATGTGTGTCATCCCATATGCTTACTATTATTCTTATCAATTAAATAAATGTACCTAAATGTAAAGCTCTACATTATTTGCTATAATACTACAATCAATAACCTAGAATATCTAAACTAGACTGACCCTAACTAGTAATAGTGGATTGTCACTTCAATGACAATCACTTAACAATCTCTTGTAGATCCCTTATGTTATATTAGACTCAATTCTGATTAACTTTACAGATCACATTGGTCCTTAAAGGTAACTTATTATCTCATTCTAAATATCAGAAGGCATATCAAAACATTTATCTAAAAATATCTATTCTTAACCACTATGAATTCATAATAATCATGTAGTATTCCCATTAATGCAAACATTCATTAAATACATATTATTTAGGAGTCCCTATATTCTGCTTTGCTTACAAATAATCAGCTTTCCCTTCTATACCTTTCATAACTTTACAGTTCAAATACTTTTAATTTAAAAGATGTTGCTATTTGTCAAACAAGTGGACAGTCAAAGTAGGCTCCAGCAAGAACGTTGAGCCCTGCAAAGTAAAAGTGTGACAGATTTTCTTTTCTGATAATGATTAAAGCAGGCGTTGGGGTCCAATATCCCAGGTAAAAAGGACCACGTCTAGAAGTCTTGGACCAAAGCAGGCAGATGTCATCTATGATTCGGAATCCACGATGATCTTTTGGGCTCAAACATCACCAGCATAGTTGAGCTCTTGGCAGCAGGTATCCATGATGCCTGGAACTGGAATCGAAATGCGTTGTCCAGTAGTCAGCTGATCGATGGCCTGATCCACGATTTGATTCCCTGTCTGGTATGGCTGGGTTCTCCTTGGAGTCAGATGATTAGTTTTACTGCAGACCTTTATCACAGCCCAATCTCTGGTTCAACTTCAAATGCTGTCATCTACGACGCACTAGGAAAAAAACAGCTTTCACCTGCAGATGTAAAGACTTAAAACACTCATTTAAATAGTCAGCATATTGATTCTTCATTGGTAGCTACTTATGGATCCAAAAAATAATATGTCATAAGATGTCAGATCTGTTTCGTTGGGGGTACCCCTATTAAAAATATTGCTAGCAGTAAAACAAACGGTCATTTCAATCCAGTCTGTGCTTGTCTAAGTCAATTTGTCTTTAAACAGTCAGAGTAAAAGTTTAAATTGATAAGCACGATGTTCAAGTCTTCCTTTATAGCTGTTTCCAGTTTGGCTGCGGTTGCAATCTCCACTCAGTTAAAAAACATGTCCCAAGTCATTATAAAAATAAAGTCAATCAATGTATTACAAAGGGAAATGTACTCAATAATAAATCATTACAAAAATTGGTCCCAATAATATTGACATAATATTCAAATTATCGGCATTTGTTCCATAATAAATAAAAAATAGTTCCAAGATTTAAACTGGTTTCAAAATGTAAAATTTAAACCAAATTAAACATACTTCTACCAATACTTATTATACCAACCCTTCCCCCCTTATTGACACTTGTGTCAATATTGCTGTTTTTATTTTTACAAGTAGAGGAGATGTGGAGCAAGAGGGTAACTAAAACTGATCCCATTAATATAATTATAAAAGCCAAATTTTATAGCTCCCTTACAGGGAAGACAAATACGTCCAAGGATAGAGAACGAACAGAAGCAAAGAGAAGGTTGAGTATTTATTAGTTAAAGAGCCATGCTCCGTGGAGGTTGGTGTAAAAATGAAGAAGACTTCAGTCAATTATAATAAAATTGTCTTAGTGTTCATTGTACCTCTCCATTATATGATCGTCAAGTATACCAGCAACCTCCAGAGAACATCTCATAGTTAGCATAGCAAGTAGAGTCAAGAAAGAAATCCACAATCTGGACGGGTAAATTCTTAATCTTTTTCCTTTGTACCATTAAATATAACAAAAATAGTTAGGCTCCACATTTCCTCCCCATGTATCTAATCACAAAACATTGTTCAATTGTGCAAAGTCCTAAAAACATTTTTCTTTTTACACAAGGTGTTCATTTTTGAGTATATTTGGACCATATCTAAGATTAATAAGGTCAGTGAAGTAAAATATTTTATCCCTTCCCACTCAAAGCCCCTTAAATTATTTCAAAGGTTATTTAGCTGCAAAAAATAATCTTGGACTCCATCTGTAACCCCTTATAAAAAGCTTAAGGTTTCTATACATGTATTCCAAATAATATTTATCACTAATTATTTAATTAAAATACCACATACATTTGGATCTTATTTTTTTAGAATCTTAATAAAATGTCTCATTCAATATTTCATTAATGCATCAAAAATATAAAAGTGAACCTTCCATTAGTTTTGTTGTGATCCCAGTATTCCACTCTATTTCACACAAACATGTCAATATTACACACAAAGGAAATGAGGAAAGAAATCAATATATCAGAATGCCCTATAATGTAAAATGTGCCTTTATTTATTTACTATAAGACCCTCTAAGAAATTTGCACATTCCTACCCATATTTAGAATGAAGAACCCACTTCTTTATCCGGTAAATTTTTCCCAGAATCTCAAACTAAGAAAATACTTTAAATCTATTTCAGTTACATACACTGATTTTCTTTTCCCCATAACCTTCTGTCAAAGACAGTTGATCTTACACATTCTTTAGCTATTATCTTCCAGATGTTTTATTACACGTTTTTCAGAATGTTGACTCCAAAGAGCACAGTCTGTTTTTCTCTTAGTTAACCCCCCTTATTCCCTCTTTTTTTTTTTTTTTAGCATATTTTAGCGTGGAACACTACCTGGACTGGAAGCCTCCTTTTAATTGAAATCCTCCCTTATATCAGAGTCTGGCCAGTACTTAAATGAAAGGGGTTGCTCATATAATATCATGCCTAATCTGGAAACTTGACGCCACCTCTTTATATCTTTTTTTTTTTTTTTAATTTAGAATTAAGAGCTCTTTGAATTTCAACATTTACATTCACATTCTCACACACATTAATATCAATTATTTCATCCTTGCAAACACCACCACATATTTTTACACATACTTTTAAACACACTGAAACTTATTTAACATGCACACATAGGGATCCCTTTAATACACTATATGACATACATAAAATCACCCAAACCATTGTTTTAATACATTCAACCTTACCCCAGTTTTGTTAATTATTATTACTTATTATTCATTATTACACACTATATTTGGAAACAATGCAGCAAAGGAAGCAGACAGAGAAAATGAATTCTGAAGAAGAGAAAGTTCCATTCTCACTTAACATTACCAATCAGGACAAACGAATATAAAACAGCCTCTCATGACGTTAGCTGGTGTTAACCCTAGGAAACATAACACATATCTACTCAGCTCGAGACGGCGCTGGTTTCTAGATCAAGGAGACTCTATTGGCGGAATGACTCAGCGACAACAAGGAATTGCTTCCGTGGCGATCCATTCCTGCGACAATAAGGGCAAATCCAACTATCGAGAAATCACGCGGTTCGATACCACAGCAAGACGGCACTCCCAGCAAAAAGACTAAACTGTCATTGAGAATATTAACTCAAAACAAATAACATGTAAGCTTCAACACAAAGTACAAATAAACTCGAATCTTAGTATAAGTGCTAACCCCTGCGCCACCACACACTCCACTGTAATATTCCCTATAGAGCACAATTTCACATACACATATCACAAGAAAAAGAAGAGGACAGAAGGAAATTGAAAGACATTGTTTCCCTTGAATGTTATAGTTATCAAAAGTGCACTTTTCCTTAAGACTTGATCAGGGTCCGAAGGAAAGATGCCTCGCATATTTTCTAAACATTATTTATTATTAAAAGTGAATGCATTTTTCATTTTATCAAATGTTACAAATACTCAAATTTATTTTAACCCATATTTACTCAGAGCTCTGGAAATTTATATGTACACTGCAGTTTCAGCAAATCATAATTGAACTACATTACCCAGAAGTCTCCATGTTTTTGCTTTCTTACTCCCAAACACACGCACACCCACAGAACAAACAACGTGCACGCTCACACATTTTTAGCACAAACATATTTACACACACACACACACATAATATACATGCACACACATTGAATAAGTTCAGCACAGACATATTCACACACACAGACATTAGCGAGCGCCAGGTACCTTTGAAGTTAAATACAGTGCACTTTTCTTTTTTCGCGCATGATATTCTTTTCAACGCTTGTTATTCTTTCCCCACAAATATAAGTACAGCTATATACATATTTACACACAAATCTATATACTCAAACATTTTTCTATCGCTTAATTTTTCTTTTTGGTGCTATCCTCCTACATTTTTCTGAAGGCTGCTTTACTTATCAGACTATAAAAACGGCTCGAATTGTTTTTAACAGGGAGCACTCTCAATTATACCATTCACACATATGCATTCATATAAGCTACACATTCTATTGAAGTCTGTCTGCCCATCCTTTATCCCGATAAAGCGGCTGCAATGAAGGGATCAATGTGAAGGTAGTCTTTCAGCATTTTTTACAGGAGCATCCGTATCCTCTAAGCAAACTGCCCCTCTGCTCACACCCGCTCCGTCAGCAGCAGAGAATGTCAGAGAGAGACAGAGAAAGTAAACAATCAAAAATCAATACGTGCTGCTAGACGCACGGGAAGCACATCATATATCATTGAGGAGTTTTATTTAATATGTAATACGTGCTCTGATTGGGTAGCTTCTCAGCCATCTGCCAATAGTGTCCCTTGTATGAAATCAACTGGGCAAACAAACTGAGGAAGCATGTACCATAAATTAAAAGACCCATTGTCCGCAGAAATCCGCGAACCAGCGAAAAATCCGTGATATATATTTAGATATGCTTACATTTAAAATCTGCGATGGAGTGAAGCCGCGAAAGTCGAAGCGCGATATAGCGAGAGATCACTGTATTGTGAAAATGATAAAGTAGCAGAATTATGTTTTAAAATATCTGTCCCCATTTTTTCAATATTTCTCTCTCTTTCAAAATAGACAGTTTAAATATCGTATTCTTATTGCTCTTAACATCAGCCTTATCATTCATATTGCATACCAGGGATTTTTCCTGCCTTGCATCCAGACCTGCTGGGGTAGGCTCCAGGTTTCCTGTGATCTTGCTCTGGATAAACAGGTTTAGATCATGTCGTATATGTTGTTCTTAATCTCAGACGCTGTCTCTGTCCTTACTCTTATTACCTGCTCTTACTCTGCTCATTATGTGTTTACTGTTCTTATGGTGGGCTTTTTAACTCTCACTGCCCCTAGCTTTGACACTACAGGCTTCTTTTTCTTTGTTTTCCTCAATACAGCTAGGTGGGGTCTGCACACTGATTTAATCCTAAGACCCCTGTTCTTCCTAAGCCCCTGTGATTTTCATGGTCACAACCACCAGAACACAGTAGAATATTTTTGATATCTTTTCAGGCCTACAGGTGTCAAAATTCTGTATTTAAATTGTATGTGCCTGAGATGGAATGGGAAATTAATATGTCTGGTAGAAAATAACAAAGTATGGGAGATTATTGAATGCAATATTGAAGGCATTCATTATAAGCACATTGTCTTGGAGCAGGATATGTTGTGTGCTGTAAACATTTAGAGTAAAAAAACCTCAAATCTTAAAATTCACCATAGATATGATCAGCAGAAATGACATAGAAAATATTTTAAAAATTATAAAATTGTGTAAAATTGTTCATATTCAGTACCTGGTTTCAATTATGCTTGTTTTTATCAGACAAAAACAAAACCAGATAATAAACTGTGTTGTGTAGCATAGTAAGTTTACACTAACATTAAACTAATTAAGTGTACAGTTCTGTCTTATTGAGACACAAAAACTTAACTCCATAGTAGCTCTTTAACCGTACCATAAATACTAAAACTTAAACTGTGTGGACTATGGCTGGCAGCTTATCC
This sequence comes from Polypterus bichir lapradei, assembly GCA_026402145.1. Taxonomy (NCBI): domain Eukaryota; kingdom Metazoa; phylum Chordata; class Cladistia; order Polypteriformes; family Polypteridae; genus Polypterus; species Polypterus bichir. The sequence continues at coordinate 25,557,953 of JANRMT010062823.1, read as the reverse complement.
TGGCCAAGAACCCCAAGTCGCCAGATGGAGCCCTCCCTGCAATGTGGAGATGCCCCAAATTCCAGCAGGGCATCATGGACTCTGGAGTTGTAATACACAGCCCTGCTGGATAACGTCAGGGCCGCCAGGGGATGCAGCAGGGAGACACAGAGACATTTGGTTTTCCTACAGTCTGGAAGTACTTACAGGTCATGAGGATGGAAGAAATAAAGTGCTTCCGGACTGACGAAGAAAGAAGAGTTTTGATTTGACCCGGAAGTGCTACGAAGTCACATGGACTGCGGGTTAAGAAGCACTTCCGGGTCACGAACTATAAAAGGACTGTGGGAGCTCCCAGATGGTGAGCTGAGCTGGGTGGTAGGAGGGCAACGTATCTGGGAGTAGAGGATTGTTTATTGAATTATTGTATGGTAGGAGTGTGGAGTGGAGGGTGCTTGGTGCACATCATTATTACAATAAAAATAAGAATTATTGGACGTTTACTTGGTTGGTTTTTGGCGTGGTACCTGAGGGTTCAAGGAAGCGATAGTGTCCCCTACTGCTACAACTGAAACTAACATATCTATATAATAAAAGCCAAGCACGGTGTCCATGGCCAGGTCCGGGTCAGCGTTCCTTTTGGCTGTATAGCCGCCACCGTAGAAAAGCCCCAGTCCGTCCCCTCTCAGAATTCCTGCTTACCCCCCTCCGTTTTTTCCCCTTTGCTTTTATTTTTCCTGTTCCTGAAAATCTTTTCAAAACAAAAGTAAAGAAATAGGCAGAGCGTCACATTAACGTCTTCTCCCCTCTGCCTATTAAATAATCAATAACATGAAATAAAAAAATCAACGAAAGAAACAGAAACCACAACCTTCCCTTACAGCATCCACCGCGCTTCTGGTGTTACAGCCAAACAGGTGGTGTATGCAGGTTATGAGGAGTGACGCTAATTAACGCCCGTACTACAACAGATTATATTGTTCATATACTATTAACTATTTACAGGGATCAACTGTTTTGGGGAAGTCCATAATTAAAAAAAAAAAAATTATTAATAACATGTGCACTTGAGCATTTTGAGCCCCGCGTCTGAGTCGGGTGGTTCCCCTGGTCACCAATTCGTGTGTGTCACTCTGCCCACTATGCCTTTCCGTCTTCAGCTACCCATGTGCACTTGTACGGAGGAGACATTACGGAACAATGCTGAAACGAAACGCAACTAAACCTGCTGCTGCGAGAGAGGACACAATACAGCGTGATCACGAAGCAAACAGGCAAAGGCGTGACAGTCGCTCTCAAGAAACTGACACTCAGCATTCACACAGATTAGCTCAACGACGCGTCTCTGCCGCACAACGAAAGGCAACTGAAACCCCTACAGACAGAGAAGACAGATTACGCCGTGATCGCGAAAGAAAGAGGCAAAAGCGTGCCAATGAGACACCCGACGAGAGGTCCTTAAGATTGAGTCCTTCAACTGTGTTCATCCAACACGAAGCGTAGCGCGCGCAAAGTTGCTAGTATAAAAATAAAATAGAAATGTCTTTGTGAAATAAAAACTAAATTAAAACTAAAAACACACAATGAAGAAAAACTAAAAATAAACTGAATTTCCAAAAAAGATCAGAAAAAATAAAGAAATAAAAACTAAAATAAAAATTCAAGACTATAGTAAAATTGATTCAACCCTCACATTATGACTTCCTACATGTTTTCCACCAACTGCCAGATGTTCTGGTCTCCCTATTGAAGCGTAGATTCAAATCCCACTCCTGACAACTTTATTTCTTTTACCATGGAGCGTTTTCAGTACGTTCCTCTGAAGGAGCAATGAAACTTCA